>CM046382.1:16234263-16294943 GCA_025413485.1 Ficus microcarpa | reverse complement strand
CTAACATTTCATCGTCAAAGTCATGCCTAGTCCTAATTGGATGGCTCTCGGATTAAATTTATTTCTTTAATATTTACATGGTACTAGTTGTTAAGCTTTCTTCTTGACTTTATAAGTTTTTTCATATTATTCTCCTTCCAGATTGACAATCTTAACCTAATGCCATAAATCAACTAATATATAACTTCTTAAAGAAATAGCGCTAGGCCTTTTTTTTTTTTTTTTTTTTTTTTTTTTAATAAATTGAAAGAGAGAATAATATATATTAAAGATTATATTAGCACATACCAATTCGGTTGACACTCACTAATAATCTAATCCTCTATCAAATTCCCTAACTCAATAGTAAATAAATAATAGTTGAAAATTATTTAAAATTTTTCTTCTTTCGTAATTTGCTGAATAAAATTTTTTTCCGCAATGATTAGTACGTACCAAATGTACTCATTCATCCTGTAAATACTAATATATAGTTTGTATTGATGGTATTTTAAATGATTTGGAATCAAAAGTTTTAGTTCCAAACCTTTCAAGTACAATGTTTTCTCTCACAAATTAATATCCAAAAACGGTTCAAACCCTCCAAACAAACAACAAAACAAATGTGATTAGATAATACATTCTTTAGCTGGATATGATTTTTTTTTTTTGGTGAATAGCTGTATATGAAATTGACAATATAGATCCTTTTGATTTGAGAACAGAACTGTTCAGTTTGTGAGATTGAGAAGAGGAGAAGGGAGAAGAAGATGATGTAGGAGATGGATCCATGGGAAGTACCATGGAAATAGATGATGTCGAACGCTGATATTTGGGCTTATATATATATATATATATGAAAATTATAGTATATAGCATATTTTAAAGCACTTTTAAAGTTTATAACAGGTTTTTTAAAAGAAAATAAATTATAAAACAAAAATTTACATTTATTTATATGCTATTTGTTGATTTTTAGCCGCTTCTCTTTCAATGTATTGTAGAAAAACAAAAATCAAAATAATTCAGCACTCAACAGTCGTTGTTGACGAAAGTTATAAATTGAACATGAGGCTTTTTCTTCCAGTGGCGACTTAGAAGTTGTTGTTGTGACTTAGAAGTCCCTTTTTTTTTTTTTGGTTGCCTTTGATTGTTGACTTGGAAGTCTTTAGTATTGACTGTTTAAAGCAACACGGCGTCTGAATTGGGACTAGGTACGAAGCCGTAAGAAAGGCCCCAGGAGGGGCTTTCTCTGAAACTTTTTCTTTTTCTTTTTTGAATCCATGTACAAATTTATATGTAGCTCTCTTACATCTCCCCTAGACTTTTTTTTTTTTTGCCTTTGATTGTTGACTTGGAAGTCTTTAGTATTGACTGTTTAAAGCAACACGGCATCTGAATTGGGACTAGGTACGAAGCCGTACGAAAGGCCCCAGGAGAGGCTTTCTCTGAAACTTTTTCTTTTTCTTTTTTGAATCCATGTACAAATTTATATGTAGTTCTCTTAAATCTCCCCTAGACTTTTCTTTTTTTTTTTTTTTCTTTCTTTCTGGCCTATATATTTTTACACAAATTTACACACAGACCCCACCCTAACACTTAGAGCATTGTCAAATATGCTATTTTATACCTTTTTGTTTTTTAAAACTAAACATAGGATTGAGATTAACGTTTACACTATACATAATCTTAAGAAGATATTTTTCAATCACTTTTGTAATACTTAATAATTAAATGTTCATTATTATAATTAGTCACCTTCATAATAACGCATGACTTCATCACTAATTAAGACAAATTACGATGGTCGATATTCAATATAGAACTGAAGAAATCAAAATATGAAGAATTGATAAATTTAAAAATTCAATGAGTTGGGCATATTTTGTGATTGAGATACTTATTCAAAAGGTAAACATGGTTAATTTTTGACTATCACACTTCATAACTATATTTGAATGCACCCTTAGCGTGACCGACAATAGGAGAGAAAATTAGTGATAATCCTAAATCCTATTAGTATTGTTCATGAAGATCATCAATATGAGAATTGCGATGAAGTTACACACCAAGCTGTTTGTGCTTTAAGGTCACAAAAGAAAAAAAAGGGGGGGGGGGGGGGATAAATTACGAGACCCGATTGCTGCCAAGTTGTTGAAAATGGAATGTATAAATTATGTTTTTACATGATTATAATTTACATTATATATGTCGATTACTCATTCATACTGATTATTGATAAAACTACAACTTGTGAATGACGAAACGAAGCATTTTAAGAAAAATATTAATAACATCAATTATAATATCAATTTTTAAGTACCAACATATTTGGTATATGAATAGTCATTATTTTATTGGTAAGTATTTAAAGTATTATTACATTAATTGATTGTATCTACTAATAAAAATTTGACACTAAATTGATACTAAAAAAGTTAAAAATAGAGTTGATGTCCCAGTATTACTTTTAATTAGCATATCACTTAATCTCTTGAAAAGCAGTTTCCTATGAATATAGATTTGAAGAAGCTTTCTATAAGCTGGGGTAATGGGATAATAGGTGTTTTAGCCGCGTTTCCTCGGTGAGGCTTGTTTGGTTCCTGTATATAGTCCATTCCGTTTAGAAATTACTGATTTCATAATGATATTTGGAACCTCTTTTGAAAATAAAAAGTCTTCAAATTTTAGAAAAAATAATTTGAAAATCTTTTTCATTTCAAACATATTTTGTACTGTAATATTTTTAAATTTAAAATATTTTCTTTTCTGTTTCTAAGTGAAATTTTTACACATTCAAGCATGATTTCTTTGGAGATTAAATGAGTTTCTCTTTTCAAAAAAATTTTCTATTTTAAAAATCAAACATACGAACCAAACGGACTCGTAAAAACAAAATCAACAGAAGTCAGCAGTCATCGTTTATCAAGTTATGGAGTGTGACGCCCACTTACTACGTAGGGCTGTCACTCCTTACTTTACTTACTTACTTGAAAATTTAGGGATATATTTTTTTTTTTGAACTTCTTATATATCTTAAAACTCTTATCTTTTTTTTGAACATACATAATAAACATTGTCTTTAGCATCATATCATTACTACTTAAGTAAACGTTACTTAAGGTGTTTGGTTCCAAAATACCGTAAAACATAATTCGTCTTTACCATACATGCTTATATACAAAACTTCTTTTCATCAAAAGATTTGCGGAATACATGCGTAGTGGTATCCATACCGCCTTCGTCTGCCGCCACACCGCTCCAGCAATGCCCAGCATTAAGCTGCGGGTTTCTTACCTACAGTATGAAATATAACTTGATGAGCTTTCGCCCAGTAAGCACAAACATAATCTCACAAAACATTTAAATCATCATGAAAACATTCATTTATATCATATGCATATGCGTGAACCAATTATGTTCCATTTATGCATTTCATTAACTTTCTTATCTTTCTTATGGGCCCCCTTAGTGTACGTACCCTTTAAATTATAGCGCGCCTCTAGATACAGTTAGATGGGATTGCAAGTCCCTAACTGCTCTAGGAACATGAGTGATTACACCCTCTTACAGAATCGAGAAGGTGAACCCTTGACTTGTATATAAAAATCCTCCACCTTGGGGAGGTTGGTACGACACCTTACTTGTGACTTCTTACCATGTTAATTATCTTTAGTGAACATACCATATGATGTCACTATATGATAACATACTTTTCATTTCATTAATAACATGGCATGGCATTCCTTTCATTCATGGCATTCGCAAATATGACATTTTCATAAACATGGCATTTTGCAAATATAGCACTATATATAATCTTTTACAAAAATAGCACTTTTTATCAACATAGCATTTACGAAAATAGCACCTCTTATAAACATGGCATTTCATAGATATAGCACACAACATATTGCAGCATATTTGAAAACCACATACTTGAACATAATTTACTAGTTTTCATACTGCAGGTGAGGTTTATACTTTACCTCTAGTGCCGTGTTCCTTTAGAATCGCGTTCTGTAACTCGTCGGCAACCGCAATTCACTTTCCTGATATATCCAAAATATTAGGATCAGGATCTTTTCGTAAGGTGTTGGTGACCTACCAACACTCATTTTTACTTTTGGTTGTATGTCCCTTATTCATAAAATCCATCTAGGCCATTTTTATCCCCATTCTTTATTGGACTTGGATAAATCCTTATGAGGTTACATTGGGTAACCTTTTTGGTTAGAGCCTTGTTCTCTTATTGGGCTTTGCTCATATACCTATGTTATTGGGTTATTTCCTTGAACCCATTAAATCTTAGCCCAATACACTTGTGGGTATCCCTTAGGGTTATGTTGGGTAACCCTTGAGGTTAACCTTGATTAACCTTGGGTCAACCTCTTGTCAACCATTGGTTATCCTTGGTTATGTAACTCGGATCTAATATCCGGTTACCGTTCGTAATCGGCTTGTTCACCAATTTTACTATAAACTTTCTCTTCATTATTTTTGAAAAATCTTGTGCAATTTTACTTCCCAAAAATCCTTCATTCTTCTTATAAAAATTCTAACTCCTTTTAGTTAGAAAATTCATTAGCTTAATTTTATTATTTTCTTTATCTTGGAATTGTTTGGTTAAAAACCCTCTTTTTCTTTTCTTTATGGAAAAATGTGAATTTCAAACCCGAGCCCTTGAAATCCATGGTTTTCGAAATAATTATTTGTAAAATCATTTGGGGTCGGAAACCACCTTTGGAATGGTTTCCGATGCTAAAATGACCATTTGGAACACTTCATTACTTTTCTAGAAAGGATTTTCGTGAGATTCATTTGTTGGTTTTTCGGACACTCTGCGCGCCTCTCACAAAACGCGCCCAGTTTAAAAATTGGCTCGGAATCTGAAAAACTTTTCTTCACGAAAGTTGTAGCTATCGAAAAATGCTAGAACTTTCATGTTTTGCACAAAATCTAGTTCGGCCTAGATCAGTACCAGTTTTTATTTGAAAACGGGTTAAGTCTGGAAAACTGTGTGGAGAACGTCCCAGGGTTCAGCCACGGGTTTCGAGCAAAACGAAGGCCTTTGGAGCCTTATTTCGAGATTCTGTCCGCGTTGTCCTCTAGGAAAAGTTGTTTCCGAACAACTTTCGTGTTTTGAGTTTTTCCCCGTTTGGCCTCTAAAGGCCTTATATTTTCGTTTTTCCAAAACTGCTCAGGTTCGAAACCGAACTGGCAGCTTGGTGAGTTACTCCGGTTTACCTCTTAAGTTAGCATACAATAAGTGGGTTGTTTTGGCAGATTTTGGCCTAATCTTATGGGACATATAACCTATCTTCTAGCACAAAAAATCCATCATTTTCATGCACAAATTTTTAAAGCAACAAGCATAGAAAGATTAGCCAACCAACCCTAACCTATCAAGCACATACACCATAAATAGGGCTGAAATTTAAAATGGACTTATGTCCTTACAAATCTCTTGAACCAACCTTAAAAAACACTTAAATAAAACTTAGATCCAAGGGGTTTTAGAGATTTACCTCAACCCAAGTTAGGGTTTTCAAAATCCAAAAGATTTTCTTCCTTCCTTGGCTTGCTCCTAACCCACGGTTTTCTTCATGAAATGCATCCCAAAATTTTATTTTTTTTGTTAGCTCTAAGGCTCCACAAAACCGAGCATCATCAAAGGAGGGAATCCAAGAAATTTTCAAGATTTACTTACCTCTTCCTCTCTTGCTTCTTTGGTCGGTCAATGCTCCACCAAATTTACAAGAAAATTTTCCAATCTCTCTCTCTCTTTCTCTCAAAACCGTGCCTCCTCTTGGAATGGGATTCCAAATTTTTTTTTCTTTGCTCTCACTCTCTCCTCTCTAGCTGCCGAACTTGCACAAGGGAAAATGAGAGATTTTGGCTCTCTTTTTCCTCAAAAGGCACAAGGAAAGGGTGGTCTAGTGATGTGACTTAGTGGTTGGTTTCTTGCCCTTGTTTCAAGGCTTTGTGTCTATTCTTTCTTGTCTTCCTTTGCAGCCGAAATGATGGGGAGTGGGAGGGAGTGAGCCAGCCGGATTTTAGGGGAAGGGAGAGCATGGTTTGACTCATTTTTGTTCCACAAAATGACTAGAGAGAGAAGGGATTTGAATGGATAGGAGTTGGTGCACTTTTCCTTGATTTAAGGCTTTAAGTCTTGTCTCCTTTCTTTCCTTCATTGAAGCCAAATCCAAGGGGGATATGGAGAGGTTGAGTGGCCGGATTCTAGGGGGAGAGAAGATGGGTAGATGGCAGCCCATAGTTGGCTTTAAAAGCTTCTAGAAAATCTCCCATCAAACTCACCTTTTGGATCCTTGTTTTATGGCTTTTTGCCATACCTTCTTGTCCCCTTTTTACTTTCTTTTCTTTCTTCTTTGATCAGACCCGAATATGGGAAGAGGGGCTGCCATTTGTAGTCTTGAGTTAGTGGAGGGTGATATCAAGGGTGATGTCATCTTCCACTAGCTCTCACAATGCCTTGTTTGGCCATTTCGATTTTTACAGCTCCTTCGCGCTCTACCCGTTATTTCCAATACTGTAATGAGCATTCTTATTTTATATTTTGATCCAAAAATTATTCCATTAAATTTTTGGACCAATAATCTCTTTCTCCAATTTTTCGGAGACCTTTTTGCCCTTAATTCTTTTTCGGTGTGCTTGATCTTTTCTAGGGGTGGATTTACGGCTTATAAAACTCCATTTTCGGAGATTTTTTTCATGTTTCTTCATCATACTTGTAAAGTCGACGTTGTGACCCGTCCCGGTCAAACTTTGACTTTTTTTTTTGGTCAACCCTTTGACTTTTTTGGTCAATTTGACTTTTGGTCAAACCTTTGATTTTTGTCAAATTTCATCATTTTTCGTTCTTTTTTCTTTAAAAACTTCATTCTTGGCTAGTAAAACATTGATTGAGTCTCAAAATCATTAAATGAGAACTCGAACATCGTTTAGATAAAATTATGAATTTCTCATTATGATTCATAATTTTTCATTTAACACATCATAATTACATGAATTAGACTCTAATTCCTTATGAACAAGGAGATTACAAGTCTACAAAATTTCGGGTCTTACATGGAGGTGCTCTCTCTTCCCAACCCCATTTCACATTAAGGCAAAAGATGTGTAATGTATTCTAACATTTCATCGTCAAAGTCATGCCTAGTCCTAATTGGATGGCTCTCGGATTAAATTTATTTCTTTAATATTTACATGGTACTAGTTGTTAATCTTTCTTCTTGACTTCATAAGTTTTTTAATATTATTCTCCTTCCAGATTGACAATCTTAACCTAATGCCATAAATCAACTAATATATAACTTCTTAAAGAAATAGCGCTAGTTTTTTTTTTTTTTAAATAAATTGAAAGAGAGAATAATATATATTAAAGATTATATTAGCATATACCAATTCGGTTGAGACTCACTAATAATCTAATCCTCTATCAAATTCCCAACTCAATAGTAAATAAATAATAGTTGAAAATTATTTTTAATTTTTCTTCTTTTGTAATTTGCTGAGTAAAAGTTTTCCCCGCAATGATTAGTACGTACCAAATGTACCCATTCATCCAGTAAATACTAATATATAGTTTGTATTGATGGTATTTTAAATGATTTGGGATCAAAAGTTTTAGTTCCAAACCTTTCAAGTACAATGTTTTCTCTCACAAATTAATATCCAAAAACGGTTCAAACCCTCCAAACAAACAACAAAAACAAATGTGATTAGATAATACATTCTTTAGCTGGATATGCTTTTTTTTTTTTTTTTGGGTGAATAGCTGTATACGAAATTGACAATATAGATCCTTTTGATTTGAGAACAGAACTGTTCAGTTTGTGAGATTGAGAAGAGGAAAAGGGAGAAGAAGATGATGTAGGAGATGGATCCATGGGAAATACCATGGAAATAGATGATGTCGAACGCTGATATTTGGGCTTGTAGATATATATATATATATATATATATGAAAATTATAGTATATAGCATATTTTATAGCACTTTTAAAGTTTATAACAGGTTTTTTAAAAGAAAATAAATTATAAAACAAAAATTTACATTTCTTTATATGCTATTTGTTGATTTTTAGCCGCTTCTCTTTCAATGTATTGTAGAAAAACAAAAATCAAAATAATTCAGCACTCATCAGTCATTGTTGACGAAAGTTATAAATTGAACATGAGGCTTTTTCTTCCAGTGGCCACTTAGAAGTTGTTGTTGTGACTTAGAAGTCCCTTTTTTTTTTTTTTTTTTTTTTTTTTTTTTTTTTTTTTTTTGCCTTTGATTGTTGACTTGGAAGTCTTTAGTATTGACTGTTTAAAGCAACACGGCATCTGCATTGGGACTAGGTACGAAGCCGTAAGAAAGGCCCCAGGAGGGGCTTTCTCTGAAACTTTTTCTGTTTCTTTTTTGAATCCATGTACAAATTTATATGTAGCTCTCTTAAATCTCCCCTAGACTTTTCTTCTTCTTTTTTTTTTTTTTTCTTTTTTTTCTTTCTTTCTAGCCTATATATTTTTATACAAATTTACACCTAGACCCCACCCTAACACTTAGAGCATTGTCAAATATGCTATTTTATACCTTTTTGTTTTTTAAAACTAAACATAGGATTGAGATTAACATTTACACTATACATAATCTTAAGAAGATATTTTTCAATCACTTTTGTAATATTTAATAATTAAATGTTCATTATTATAATTAGTCACCTTCATAATAACTTATGATTTCATCACTAATTAAGACAAATTACGATGGTCGATATTCAATAGAACTGAAGAAATCAAAATATGAAGAATTGATAAATTTAAAAATTCAATGAGTTGGGCGTATTTTGTGATTGAGATACTTATTCAAAAGGTAAACATGGTTAATTTTTGACTATCACACTTCATAACTGTATTTCAATGCACCCTTAGCGTGATCGACAATAGGAGAGAAAATTAGTGACATTCCTAAATCCTATTAGTATTGTTCATGAAGATCATCAATATGAGAATTGCGATGAAGATAAACACCAAGCTATTAGTGCTTTAAGGTCACAAAAGAGGAAAAAAAGGGGGGGGGGGGGGGGGAATAAATTACGAGACCCGATTGCTGCCAAGTTGTTGAAAATGAAATGTATAAATTATGTGTTTACGTGATTATAATTTACATTATATATGTCAATTACTCATTCATACTGATTATTGATGAAACTTCAACTTGTGAATGAAGAAACGAAACATTTTAAGAAAAATATTAATAACATCAACTCTAATCTCAATTTTTGAGTACTAATATATTTGGTATATAAATAGTCATTATTTTATTGATAAGTATTTAAAGCATTATTAAATCAATTGATTGCATCTACTAATAAAAATTTGACACTAATTTGATACTAAAAAAGTTAAAATTAGAGTTGATGTCCCAGCACTACTTTTAATTAGTATATCACTTAATCTCTTGAAAAGCAGTTTCCTATGAATATGGATTTGAAGAAGTTTTCTATAAGTTGGTTAATGGGATAATAGGTGTTTTAGCCGCTTTTCCTCGGTGAGGCTTGTTTGGTTCCTGTACATGGTCCATTCCGTTTACAAATTACTGATTTCAAAATGATATTTGGAAACTCTTTTGAAAATGAAAGGTCTTCAAAATTTAGAAAAAATGATTTGAAAATCTTTTTAATTTCAAACATATTTTGTACCGTATTATTTTTAAATTTAAAATTTTTTCTTTTCTGTTTCAGGTGAAAATTTTTTACACATCCAAACATTATTTCGTTAGAGATGAAATGAGTTTCTCTTTTTAAAAAACTAAAAATTTTTCATTTTAGAAAGCAAACATACGAACCAAACAGACTTATGAAAAACAAAAATCAACAGAAGTCACCAGTCATCGTTTATTAAGTTATGGAGGTGCTCTCTTGTAATATCCGACTTTTCAATGTCTATATTTTTCCTCTTAAGGAATTTAATTCACGATATGTACATATTCGTGAAAAGCTCGGTTTAGAGCTTTTATTAGATTTCGTATGTTTTGATGGGTCGAGAAGACTCAAATTTGATTTTTAAGTTCGGAAACGGACCTTTCAAGTCGAAATGATCGAAACGGTGCAAGATTTTACGAAAGTCAACTTTGACCGAAAAAGTCAAAGTTTGACCGACGAAAAGTCAAAGGGTTGATTTTTCGAGATTTTTCAAGTACGGAGCGGATAGAGTTCCGAGAATGATGTTTTGTGAATTAGTTAGCAAAAATAAGCCTTAAAACGTCCCTAGAAAATCAAGCACACCGAGTTAGAGTTTAAGGGCAAAAAGGGTTCGAAAAAATTAAGAGAAATATTTTTTCGATTCAAAATTCATACAGATAAATTTCGTACTTCGGTATGAGATAAAAATATTATGTTTTGAGGAACCACAATATTAGAATTATCTGTGTAATACAAAGAAAAGAAAAATGAATTTTTGGAGACAAAAAGAAAGCCAAACATGGCCCTTAGGTGAGGTAAGCTCAATGACCTCACCAAGTACCTTTCTCATGACCTCACTTCCCACTAGTCTAAGTTGAAAATGTGGAACTTCCCACACCCCATATGTTGGTCGGCAGCTCAAGGAAAAAGGGGAAGGAAAAGCCATATTTTAAGGGCCAAAATTGTGAGCTAAGCAAGGACATGTGCCCATGCTTATGACCTCATTTCTCCACCCACTCAAGTTTGCCATAAATGGAGCCTTCTCCTCCCCCAAATGGTCGGCAGCAGCTCATGGAGAAAGGAATGGAAAAAAGCCTTAATTTAAGGCAAGTAACCAACAACTAAAGCTTACTCTTGTCCATCAAGAAAAACCCTCCTATTTCCCCATTCATTTTTATTGAAAAAGGCAGCCAAACTCTTGCTTTTTGGCTCTATAGTTCGGCAGCAAGGAGAGGGAGAGAAGGGAGGAGAGATTCAAAGAAATTTCTTGGGGTTTTTCATCCTTGAGTGCTCGGTTTTGCAAGGGTGTGAGCAAGAGAAAAAGTGAGAAAATTTTAGTGGGTTTTTTAGGCTTGGGGGCCGAATGGTGAGGAGAGAAAAAAAAGTGAGTGAATCTTGAAATTTTTTTGGGGCTATTGTTTGTGTTGAGTTCGGATTCAAGGAGGAGCAACCAAGAGACCAAACCAAAAATTTTGGTGCCCATTCCCTAGGTGTGGCCGTGTGGTGAGGAAGGCTAGGAGGAAGAGAAAATTTTGTAACCAAACTAGCTTTGGTTCAACGTAATTTTCTCAAACCCTAAACTTCTAATTTTAAGCTTAATTTCAAGTTTAATTTGAGGTTCGATCGGGTTGTAAGGACGTAAGTCCAATTTCATTTTTATGCCCTAATTTTTGTTATGTGCTTGATTTGTTAGATCTAGGGTTGATTGGCGTTAAAATCTTGCTTGATGGTGTTGATTTTTGAATGATTTTTCATGCTAGAAACCATAGGTTGTGTGTTCCCTTTAGTGGCCGAAAATCTGCCCTTGCAGCCTCCATTGATGCATGCTAGTTAGGGCTGAAATTGTGATGTTTGTTTGTGATGGAATGCAATGCTAGAATCAAGCAACCCTAGGGTTTTGTTTTTAATTTGTGGGTTGCATGGACTGTATGGATCAGATTTTTGGGCTTAATGGGACGTTAGAAAATGTTGTATGTTTGAATCGTAGGCTCCCGAAGTGGTTGGTCGAGTTAGATTCGCGAAATAGGACGTAAAACGAAAGTAAACCCAAAATTGCCCAGATTCGGATTAGAATCTGAACAGTTTTGGAAAAGTGAAATTTTGAGGCCTTTAGAGGCCGAACGGGTTAAAACTCGAAACACAAATGTTTCTCAAAACAATTTTTCCTAGAGGACAGCGTGAACGGAATATCAAAATAAGGCTCCAACGGCCTTCGTTTTTAGCAAACTCCGTGGCTGATCCCTGGGCCCAGTTTTCACTCAGTTTTTCAAGATCAGTCATTTTCAAATGAAAACTGGTACTGATATAGATAGAATTAGATTTTTTTCAAAACACAAAAGTTTTAGTATTTTTCGAGAGCTACAACTTTCGTGAAGAAAAGTTTTTCAGATTCTCGACAGATTTTTAAACTGGGCATATTTTATGAGAGGTGCGCAGGGAATCCGAAAATTCCTGCACCAAAGTTTTACAAAATGTTTTCAAAAAAATTATAAAGTGTTCTAAATAATTATTTTAGCTGCAAAAACTGTTTCAAAGCAATTTTCGACCCTAAACGACATTTACAAAGAATTATTTTAAAGATCGGAATTTTATATGAGTTTTAAGGATTTTTAAGAAAAATCTTTTAAAAGTGCAAAAGAAAAGGAAATGTGATATTAAGTTAAGAAAATGAAGTTTAAGATAAGAAGATAGATTTTCAAGATAAAAATAGTAATGAAGCCGATTACGGGCCGTAGCCGGGAATAGGACCCGAGTTACCGAGCTTAGGCCCAAAAGGCCCAGATTTGACGAGGGTTAACCAGTAGTTGACTAAATGTTAACTTTGGTTGACCCCACTAGTGAATAGAAGTAACCTTACGGGTTATCTAACGTAACCCTAAGGATTACCATAAAATTAAAATGGACCAAGAAAAGTGGGTCAAGGCCATTGACCTAATAAGCTATGATAAGAATAGTGAAGCCCAAGGTATTAAGAAGAAAGCCCAGTAGTAAATCAAGATCTAACATAGAGGTTATCCAATGTAGTCTCTTAAGGGATTAATCAAGTTCAAATTAATCCCCAGCAGTAAAAGGCCAATTTGAACAAGTCAGTTATCTGACGGGGACATACAACTAGGTTATAATAGGTATGTTGGTTAGGGCACCAACATTCTACACATGAAGCAGAATCTCACCTATGTCCTTTCTCAAGCAGGAGAAGACTTGTAGCTGTGCTCCCAGTGTAGGATAGCATCAGTGAAGAGATTGCAAAAGAGGTAAGTACAACTCCGCCTACAGCATAGGCATAGGTTCATACTTGCCCATGTATGATAGATGCATGCTAGGAATCTATATTGTTTGATGCTTTGATGTGCTTATTGTATGTTTGTGGTATGTTAGACTCAATGCCATATTAAGTTATTATGTGCAATATGACATGATACTATGCTATGTATGCATAAGAATGTGCAAGCTGAGCATGTAAGGTAAAATGCAAAACATGTTATGATTTATGTAATAGTGACATCACGATATATGTTCACTTAAAGCAAGATGAGATTAAAGAATAAGAAAGTAAGATGGCAAGCAAGCTTGCCTGTGTCGTACCACCCGTCCGAGGTCAGGTTGAACTGTGGTTTGAGTTGGACAGGGCTGGCCATCCCAACCACTCCATAGTTGCGCGCCGGATACAGACACTTAAGTTAAGGGCCCTAAGCAAGATAAGAAAGAATGTAAGTTAAGAATGGAAGAAAAAGCATAATATGAGCATAACCGGATCATGCATCTATTATGCAATGTTATGTATGTTATGATGTGAAATGGCATGTGGTGACGCTACGTTATGATGTATGATGATATGAGATGGTATGTGACGTTATGTAAGGTTAAGTTAGAGAACGCATGTTAGGTCGCGGATTAGATAGTTGTGCTTACTGAGCGTTAGCTTATAGTTGTCGTCTATGCTGTAGGTAAGCTATCTGACAGCAATGGGTGATGCAAGATGGACGTGCGAGGCAGGGCACACTGTGAAATTGTGAGAACAAGATGCCGTTACGCGTTTCGTTTAATATGTATTTTTGTATGTTAAATAATTTAATCACGATATGCTTATTACGTTTAGACGTAAATAAGCTAGTATAAAAAAAAAAATTCCGCTGCTTTTCATCAAGTAAATAAATAAGTACGACAAGTCAAGTAAATATGTATGTTAAGGTAACGGCCTGTGCTAGGCGGGTCGTTACATCTCTCTTCCCAACCCCCATTTCACATTAAGGCAATAAGATGTGTAATGTATTCCAACATTTCATCGTCAAAGTCATGCCTAGTCCTAATTGGATGGCTCTCGGATTAAATTTATTTCTTTAATATTTACATGGTACTAGCTAGTTGTTAATCTTTCTTCTTGGCTTCATAAGTTTTTTAATATTATTCTCCTTCCAGATTGACAATCTTAACCTAATGCCATAAATCAACTAACATATAACTTCTTAAAGAAATAGCGCTAGTTTTTTCTTTAATAAATTGAAAGAGAGAATAATATATATTAAAGATTATATTAGCACATACCAATTCGGTTGACACTCACTAATAATCTAATCCTCTATCATATTCCCTAACTCAGTAGTAAATAAATAATAGTTGAAAATTATTTTTAATTTTTCTTCTTTTGTAATTTGCTGGGTAAAAGTTTTTCCCGCAATGATTAGTTACGTACCAAATGTACTCATTCATCCAGTAAATACTAATTTATAGTTTGTATTGATGGTATTTTAAATGATTTGGGATCAAAAGTTTTAGTTCCAAACCTTTCAAGTACAATGTTTTCTCTCACAAATTAATATCCAAAAACGGTTCAAACCCTCCAAACAAACAACAAAACAAATGTGATTAGATAATACATTCTTTAGCCGGATAAGCTTTTTTTTTTTTTTTTTTTGGTGAATAGCTGTATATGAAATTGACAATATAGATCCTTTTGATTTGAGAACATAACTGTTCAGTTCGTGAGATTGAGAAGAGGAGAAGGGAGAAGAAGATGATGTAGGAGATGGATCCATGGGAAGTACCATGGAAATAGATGATGTCGAACGCTGATATCTGGGCATATATATATATATATATATATATGAAAATTATAGTAGATAGCATATTTTATAAGTACTTTTAAAGTTTGTAACAGATTTTTTAAAAGAAAATAAATTATAACAGATTTTAATACAGAAATTCTTCGATTTTTTAAGTAAATCCATGAATTTTCTAATAAATAATAGATTTATAGGTAAATAATAGTAGGCCTCTTCTTTTCAACTCAACAATTCCTCCGGAAACAATGACCTCCATGGACGCCATGGCAAAGATAGCAAGGTTGATCTTGCCTTGTGATCAAAACCTTTATGCTTGGTCTGGTGACCGGGTGGCATGTGAGGTCCGACAACGGGACGATGGTGCATAGTTTCAGGTTAGAAAGAGGAGGATAAGGAGGAAGGAGAATGATTATTTGTAATATTACGTGTGCTCATAAATTTCATCATCCTATATATTAGTTTGTTTAAAATTTTATACTATAAATTTACTATTATTCTATTCAAAAAAATTATTCTTTTACCTTTTGTCCCATATATATTTGAGAAAAGAATTGCACGTATATTTGGAAGTAGTTAGTCTCTCTCCTATATATATTTTAGGATTAGGAGTTTCTCCAATAAAATTATAGTACGTTCCTCTTGAATAATGAAATAATAAATGCTTATACGTGTAACGTTCACATATTTTTAGTTACTAGTTTTGGTAAGTGCCTACGGCACTTATGTACTATTCAAACCTTCATTAAACAACCAGTTATAAGTAAAGCATGAGTAAAGGAGAAACAAAAAACATGGAGATACAAAAACATAGATACAAAAGTCAGCTCATTTTGTGTTTGGCTTGTGGATAAACATAAGGAGCCAAGACATTTTGATAGTAAAAAAGAAAAAAAAAAAAAAAAAAAAAAAAAAAAAGAGTAAGTGGTTTATCCTATGTTTGATCAGAAAGTTTGCTTTGAGAACTTGCAAGCTCTTGTTCATCCGTGGTATTGGAAATGTGCTTTTCTGATGCAGTTGAAGTGGATTCATTTGGAACATGAGCTGATTTAGTTGGAGTATCATCAAAGATGGAGTAAATAGTGAATATTGTTTTAGGTGCACCTTGTTGTTGATGCTTTGCGCTTTTGATGAATACTATGAACTCTTTGTTGGTTGAGAGAGTCGCTTGAGCATTCTTGATTACCTAGCATATAAAAGAACGTAACAAGGATCATTTGTTTAGTTGCATATAATGGGCCTTTTAGTATGTAATACAAACAAATAAATTTTACCAAATCTAAAACCGTAAGTAGCCCAGTTTGAAGAGCATTATAAAGATGTATATTTACCACAAAACAAACAATGTTTGACAAAAACACTAAAGAGTATAATTAATGAATCATGACTCTATATTTGATTTAAGTGATATAGTTTTCTTAATTTTGAGACATAATCATTAGGTTAGATGTCCTATGATAAAGAAAATTAAAAGATGGTACCTCAGAAGTGTAATTCGTTAGGTCATTTGCTGAACAACAGAGAAGTTTTTCTGCAGCGTCCCCAAGTAAAGTTGCTGGTAATGAGCCAGAATTGTCTATTAGTTCGACTTGAAGGCGACATCTGTGAGTTTTCAAAAGAAATGGTTAAGTAATAAGTACAATGATTAGTTAAAAATTAAAAACTAAAAATTGTGTTTTTCACCTTGGTGTTCCAATTGCCTCCTTTTCGTTGCAGAAGAGGCATTCGAAGCTTTCATTGTTAGAAGCACCTGTGATTTTGTGACATATGTTGCAAGCTATGTACCAGAATTGTCGTGCCAAATTTGTGATTGAGATGATTGCCTTCAGCCAAAAGCTTGTTTGCTTGTTAAAGATGGTTAGTGAGTTTTAGGAAAAGTAAGAGAACAGAAAATTTCTATAAAATAAAGTTCAAGTTTTGGTGTATTACCATTTCTGGTAGACTCGAAATGCTGCTAATTTCTAAGATATCATTAGTTCAAGGACTTGCTAAGGTAAATGAGGAGCTTAAGTATGACTTTCCAGCGATGATTTGATCAAGGGTTGCTATGTTTTCTCTTGCCCTGTGAATTAGATGTCAAAATGTGAACATTAAGTGATTGGTAATATGCATTAGAATGTGTTTGATAGAAGCATTGAATGAATAAAGGCAAAATATAAAGAGAGAATGATTTTGTAAATAAGATGATACCAAATACTTAAGGATTCAGCTTGAGGAATGTTTGGATTTATCATGAAGGTGGATGATGACTTTGTAGAAAGAGATAAACCTAAGTTGAAATAAATATGTTCGTTGATTAAATGATAAATAACTACGTATGAATACTTATATGCATGGTAAACAAAACAAATTGAGCTTTTAAAAAAAAAAAAGAAAAGAAAAGGTTTTTTTTTTTTTACCTTTGTATGGTACAACTTTCAACCGCTTTGCAATGATAATTAGTTTGGTGCGTGGAGTTTGCATAATAGCAAGACATTTCATTTTTGCACAAAATGGTCCCACATAGTTAGAATTATTGGGTCTCAATCTGAAAAAATAAATAGTAACAATAAGTGCGTCTAGCGTAATGATTCTAATTATTGATAAATGTACATGGGTTGTGACAGATGATAGTGTTACCCTTGATCAATGATGATCCTTCCTGAAGTGTTTATTGTCCATTCCATGAGTGCTTTTCTTTCACAGGAAGGTTATCTATCGCCACGCTGATGACATCTATTGAAGAAATATGTGATATACATTAAAAGTAAAAATAAAAATAAAATAAAATAAAAAATCAATGTGTGATATAAATGTTCTGATCATACATTGTTTTATGAAGCTAATACAAGTAATGATCTAAAATCTCACCGATTAGATGTTGTTCGGATTTTCCCAAGTGCTTTGAAGTTCTGATAACGGAGTAAGATTAATTATTGGTGTGATTTTTTCATGCTCCTCCCACACTGGATTCATCAAGGTAGATTTGTTGATGATCCATTGATATTCATTCTCAACAGTGCGGTACAGAATTGTTAACCTGTTAAGTATCAATAGCATGTGCAAATTGTTAACCAGAATCAAATTATGTACAAATCATATTAATGTTTGCTTTGTCAATAGATAGATACAGTTGGTCTTTCCAATTTCAAAAGTAGAAAAAGAATTTATTTGGTTCTTTCCTTTATCATTTCTTGTTGATAACACAGAAGCTGAAGATTTCTGTCTTCTGAGAAATGACTACAATTAAAAAATAGGAATGAGAAAAATGATAAAAATTTAAAGATAATAACAAGTACCATGGGTAATTTGCATTCTTTAACATTCCCGGCACTCGATAAACTGGATCAGTACGTTGTTTGCATTGAGCATCATCATTGATAACTGGATTTAATTTTGCATAATTTTGTTTTCTACGTGCACTTATTTTTTCTTTATTTTTCTGATATTGTTCTTTCCAATACTTTCTTTTCTTTTGTTTCTGTTCATCTGATAGACAAAATTTTATCTTCCTGTGTTGTTTTTCTTGTTCTGGTCTTACTTTCTGTTTCTCTTTATCAGTAAGAACCTTTTGTTTTTTCTTTTCTCTTAGAT
Organism: Ficus microcarpa; assembly: GCA_025413485.1. Classification (NCBI taxonomy): domain Eukaryota; kingdom Viridiplantae; phylum Streptophyta; class Magnoliopsida; order Rosales; family Moraceae; genus Ficus; species Ficus microcarpa. The sequence continues at coordinate 16,276,640 of CM046382.1, read as the reverse complement.
TTTTTTTTTTAATCTTTTTCACTTTCTCTTTTATGGTGAACTTCAACAAGATTGGCAGTTGCACGAGTACCTAAATTAGACAAGTGAAAAAAAAGAAAAAATAGAAAAAAGTAAGATTTAGTTGCTAATAAGAAAGAAAAATTTAAACTTAAAACTAAGATCCCTTGTCTACCAATGATATGTACCTTCACTTCTATTGAACTTTGAAATTTTGTCCATGAAGGAAGTAATCTCCTCTAAAACCAACTCCTGTGCATATAAAACAGAATCAGCTGTTAAAAAACCGAGAGAGATAGATATCATAACTCCCAAAACAAAGAAACCTGTTTTAACAATGGAGTTCATTCACATGTGAAGAAAAGAAAACAAGACCAAATGTGGAAACACAAATGAAAACGAACGCAAAAGCATCCAAACCATACAATGAATGCATAAACAGTTTTTTTTTATGGTTATTGGCATTTGAAATAAGGGGTCAATTGAATTCCCAATTGCCGATTGGGTACGACTGGTACAGATTTTTTCCTCTTTGGATGAGAAGAAAACCACTTGTCTAACAATGACACTCCATCAAGCTATGATCACAACAAGAATAATCATTTCCTTTTCATTCAATGTACCACTCATGCCAAAGAGGATAACAAGCGCGTAATTTTCATCAAAGTTACAAACACAAACAAGGACATTCTTATGATCCACTGCTCTGTAAAATAAGTTTTTATGGCAAAAAGAAAATCTTTAGTTTCATAGATTAACCTAGAAAAACTAAGGCCAAGCCGTTATTAAAAAGATACTAAATTATCACAATTTACAACACAACAGAACCATACACACAAACAAACGCATGTGAATTTATGTAGTTCTCCTACCTTGCCACAATGTGATGTGCTTCCAATGCGAATAAATAGTCACCCATCCAATGGTATTTAACATCCAAAAAACTGCGAAATGAATTGTGTGGCAAAGACAGCATTGTGACAACGAAACAACACCCCAAAGACACCAAGAATACTAACTTAAATTCAAAAAAGTTGTTATAGGCTCTGTCGATCACAGTTTTCCATTGTCCATAACCATTCCTTTTCACATCGTGCAACATTCTATCTAGAATAGAAGAAGAAGAAGAGAGAAAGAAAGAAAGAAAAAAAATCAAAGAAACTTTTCAAAATTTATCTACAACGTCTGAAAAAGTGAGTTAAAAATGCGAACTAAAACATAAAAATGGCACATGTGTGCAATTGTATTCAATAGTTCAAAACTTACCTTCTTCTTTGTCTTTCCAAGTATCACCAGAAAGTAAAACAATGTCACTGAAGTTTAAATTTTCAAAGGAAGAAGCATACTTTTTTGAAAGATAAAGAAGCTACTAACATTGCAAACACTCTGACCCATATTTCCCAAAAAAAAAAAAAAAAAAAATATCTCTCACCAGTCGCCGAAACAAAAATTTCAGTTACAAGAAACTGTGACTGGAATACATAATTGGCGTTTATTTCTTCAAGAATGAAATCAAGTGAAAAAAAAAATAAATTTATTGATCAAATAATTAAACAAGATAACAAATTTGAATCTTTAAATTGAATCGAAAACTTCACAAAAATCAAATCTAAAGCACATTTACTTAAAAATATAATCCTCGTTTGAATTCATATTTTATTATCAGGTGCTTTACAAACTAAATAAGACGGTATAAATCCAGAATCCCGTAATCACGTTACTAAAAGCCACTTAATTCATTCTCGTTTCCCATATTTTCCCATCAACCAAACAGAACAGAGCATCATTCAAACTCATCGACCTTGAGTGCTCAGATCGTGCTAACCACACAGTTTCTCATTGGGGGTTCTTTTTTAATTTTTAAAAATCATAAAATCAGCCAAACGAGGAAAACCCAGATCAAATTTCTCGATCAAATTTAAGAATTGCGTATATTAGTTAACGACCAAAAAAAAAAAAAAACATGAGATAATAGGAAAATGGGATTTGGAGTTTGATGGGTTGGAAAAGAAATGAAGAGAGTAGGAAGAAAGAGAAGCAAACAAGAGGTTGGAACGAAGAGGAACACACAGGTTGGAACGAAGAGGTTTGAAGGTTTGACATCTGTACTTACCCAAGAGCTGAAGCAAACAAGGATTTTGACATCCGCACAAAGCAAGTAGCTTAAACAGACACAGAGGTTGAAAAAAATAAATAAAATAAAATAAAATAAAATAAAAAACAAACACAAGCATCAAAAGAAAAGTTTTTCGACCAAAAAATTCAACAAAATACCTAAAAAAAACACATGAAAAAAAAAATCAAAAAAACAAAATGATTAAAATATTAAAAATATATCAATACACAAAAATGATTAAGATGAGAAAAATTAGACCGAAAGAAAAAAAGAAAAAGAAAAAAGACGGACAAAAAAAAATAAAAAAATTTTTGTCCAAAATGAAACAGTTTGGACGAAATCACAAATGCACAATAAAAATACTGAGACTTCTTATAGGTATAGATAATAGATATAGTTCCACAACATCTACAATTCCACCCCATCATGCCAGCATTGAATGCATGACATAACAAATAATGTCACTAAAATGAGATCCAAAATTTAGTCACCATTAGTAGTGGGCGTGGAAGGACATATGTATCTTTTCTTGATCGGCAGCCTATTGTTATTAAAAACTATCATTTGGATTAAAAAATCAAAGGTGAAAAGTCAGGGACTGACAAAGTGAACAGAACTTATTTTTATTTTTATTTTTATTTTTGCATGTTGGAGAAAGAATAGTTTTACCTTTAAAAAATACATACATTTGATGTTAAAGTTTAGATTGTAGAATTTAAATTTGAATTGATCATACGTTTATTAAGACATTTGAATTACTTGAATTAAAAAGTATCAAAACTTAAAATATGTTATGATGTTGATTTTTATAACGCAAGCGCACTTATTGTAAATAAGTAATATAATGATAAGTAAATATCGTTCCTTGGAGAATTGCTACTGTAATCGTTAATTACTAAAATTATATCACTTTAATTTTATTTAAACAATGAAATTGCGAGTTGAAAATAAATGATAATAACAAAAATAAATCGAAATAACACGAGATGAAAATCAATAGAACAAAACTTAGGATTACAATCTTCCATCAACATTTCACTTGAATCTTTCTACCCTACCCTTGACCAATTAACCACTTCAAATTGGTAACCAATAATCTTAAGTTATCTAAAAACCTCTTCCATTAGTTGAATAGAAATACCCCCTTAACTAACTTATTATACTCCTATGAAAATTATATTAAGAAAGATTCATTATGTATAGACTCTCTCAATAGTTACACATGTTACATTGGTATATTTCTATCCTATATAAACTCAAGGCTTCCGCACATGTCATTCTATCTAGGACTAAACACAAAATTCCCTTTTCCAAGTTCATTAGGGTTTACTAAATCCATCTAGTCAGTGGCCAATTAATTAAAAGCATCAAACATAAGATAGAACAAACAATCTGATAATGACTAATAAAAATCCAAGGAGAGAATAAATCAATTCAAGCTACATGTTGAGTTTCAATTGCAATTCTAGAAAAGAGAACTAGTTTGTCGTAACAATTATAAACACCAATGAATAGAGTTTCATCATCATTGAAATTACAAGAAAAATAAAGAGAGAAGAAAGATTAAGAGCGAAAACTGGTATGGAAATTTCCCCAATTTTCAACTCTTTTCTTTGCCTTGAATTCCCTTGACAACTATTTTTTCTTCTAGGTTTTTACATATCCTAAAACTGAATAACAAAAGTGATCCTTAAAAAAACCCTAACAACTTCTATTTATAGTCCAGTGCAAAATAATTTCCAAGATTGGGCGTGATCAAGGAGCGCTGTAGCCTTGAATTCTGGGCATTGCAATCCTCGATGTTGGTGTCTGGATTCCGAGACCAGTACTGCAGCATGCAGCCTTCATTTCCAGGGCTGCAGCGCTCAACTTCTTTAAAGGATTTTGCCGAGCTTCAGGGGCTACAGCCTTTACAACCTGTACATCCAATGCTTTGCTTCAGGGCTGTAGTCTTACAATCCAGAGTTGTAGCCTTGACATCTTGCCTTATTCTTCCTTTGTTTCCACCAATATTTGTAACAAGACCACATAATTTACTTAAAGAATCTTCTATTTCCTAACCTGCTTAGATATACTAAAAACAACTTGGAAAGCATTAAAATGGCGCTTAAACTAGTATCATATTAATATGATTGTACTAAAATCACTGGTATAAACCTGGCTCATCATGTTAAGGAAAAAAAAAATCAAATTATAACTTATTTCATTCATCTCGAAATTCCATGCAATTAAAAAAAAATCATCTCATTTGGGCCTATCTATGTAAAATAATTTACTTTTAAAATTTGAGTTACAAAACTATGTGAATAGTGAAGCTGAGGGAAAAATGACAAAAATGGGTTTGTAATTTTAAGGTTTAGATTGTGAAACCAAATTTTTGTGGGGCATAACTTTCACACCTATTTGATTTTGAAGATATGCAAAAAAAAAAAAATAATAATAATAATAAATAATAAATAATAAAAAATCTATTAACTTAATTTCTTAATGGGGGCACTAACCCCCCCCCCCCCCGGCCCCAAGATAATGTGGCTCCATGCATGCTTGTATATATATGAGTCGTATAAATAATAAAATGATGAGTGATCATAAAATATTAAGATGATTGTGTGTTATTGAGCATAATTTGTAGGAAGAGTTGCAAACGTGAGTGCTGGCCACTAATTACTAATGGTGCATTTGGTTTGTTAGTTGGAGATGAAATTTTTAAGTTAGAATTGGTTGACTTTTCAAAAACTAATTATAATTTTTGTTGACTTTCCATAAAAAGATAAAAATTGAGATGAAAAATTTAAGTTGGAAATGGAGATCCAAACAGAGTCTAATTGTTTACTAATTGAAAGATAAAATTCAAGTAAGACATTGAATTTTATAATTAAATAAGAATTAATTAATATAACGGTGGGATGGTGTCATAAGTCAAAATAATTTGTTTTGCATATAGAGGTTCATTTCTGGAATTTGAATTGGAGTCACAATTCAAACAACTCAAATTTTTAGGACATGAATTATTTGTTTTACAGTTATCCCTAATCGAGCATAAGATAAAATTAAAAACAAAACAAAACAAAACAAAACCGTTGACGTTATACCATTACGACTACTACATATCTTGTTATTTCCTTTGATTTCTTTTAATATTGTTTTTCAATCCAGTTTTACCTATATATCCCTCTCCTTTCCCTGTACAAGTCACAGCTCAGGGAACTCGCGTGGGTTGTGATTTGGTGGACCATGAGTAATCAAATAGGTCCATTTATCTTTGTCAAAGTTGTTTTTTGATCCCACTTGGGGGATTCAAATTGACTTGTTAAGATGAATGAGTGATGGAGAAATACCTAATGAAACACTATCTCTTACCTTAAGTAAATTAAAGTGTATATCAACCATAAGTGATAGCCCAAAAAGCCTATCTTTTCTTTATTGTAACCCAAAAGGTTAGTTTTAGAAGTTTCTTACAGCTATGTTAGCCACTATAGAGACCAAGACAATGACTTTCACTACTACAAAAGGTGGCTTAAATGACGGAGATTATATAACAGTTTTTAAAAACCGTCGTGTTATCTTCCAATTTTAATAAGATTACACGACAGTTTTTGGAAACCGTCGTGTAATCTCGACATTACACGACGGTTCTTGGAAACCGTCGTGTAATATTCCAATTTTTATAAGATTTTGGAAGATTACATGACGGTTTTTGAAAACCGTCGTATAATCTTCCAAAAATCAAAATTCAAATTTTTACTTCGTGAAATTCGCGCGTAAACCCTTAACAAAATTTCAAATTTTTAATATGATTTTCGGAAGATTATACGATGGTTTTTGAAAACCGTTGTATAATCTTCCGAAAATCAAAATTCTAATTTTTACTTCGTAAAATTCGTGCGTAAACCCTTGACAAAATTTCAAATTTTTAGTGTGATTTTTGGAAGATTACATGACGGTTTTTGAAAATCATTGTGTAATCTTCCTAAAATCAAAATTCAAATTTTTACTTCGTGAAATTCATGTGTAAACCCTTGACAAAATTTCAAATTTTTAGTGTGATTTTCAGAAGATTACACGATAGTTTCCAAAAACCATCGTGTAATCTAGATATTACACAACGGTTTCCAAAAACCGTCGTTTAATCTTCCGATTTTCATAAGATTACACGACAGTTTTCACAAACCGTCGTGTAATCTTCCGAAAATCACTCTAAAAATTTGAAATTTTGTGCTTTAAAATTTGCATGTAAACCTTAACTTAAATCCACTTTCCTCATCTTTTATCATCCTTTTTATCTTTCTCCTTCTCTACCACTTAAAGATTTATCCTACCCACTATCTCCTTCGCCCGTCCGCAGACAACGCCAATGCCTTACCCTCTCTCTTATTCTCCCGGTGATGCCGCCCACCCTCCATATATTCTTCCTCATTCGACCGTCGCCTGCAAGGCCGCCATCCCCTCCCCTTCATTCTCCTGTCGCCTTCCCCTCTCTCTTTTTATCTTGTGCCACATAACAGAGGGAGACATTAGGTTTTGGAAGTCATTGACCCATGAGAGGACCTCGTCCTTTATTTTGATCCTCTTTGAGAGAAAAAACGTGTAACGACCCGCCTTGCACAGGCCATTACACTGTCTTACATACTTACTTATAGGGCCAAAATACAGCGGAAATTTTTTTTTTTTTATATACGAATTAAAACGTGCAACTTAAAAAGAAGTCTTGAACAAACATATTTACATAACATAAGTACTTAAAGTTTTTCAAAACGCGGAGCGGCATTGATATCCCACGATTTCACAGTTCGTCTTGCCACGCCTCGCCACCTTACATCATGTATTGCTGACAGGCTGCTTACCTACAGCATAGACGTAAGACAGTGAGCTTTCGCTCAGCAAGTACAACTGTCTCGTCCGCGACTTACATAAACCATATCCAATACGTTTCTAACTTAACATACATAACCATTCATAATCACATAACATCATTCATAATAGCATAAACTAACAATGCCTATACATGCATGATCCAGTTATGCTCATCTTTACTTTCTTTGCTTATCTTTCTTTTAGGGCCCTTACCTTGGTGTTCGTACCCGGTGTGCAACTATGGAGTGGTTGGGGCGGCCAGCCCATTCCAACTCAAACCATAGTCCTACCCAACCTCGGACGGGTGGTACTACACCGGCAAGCTCGCTTGCCTTCTTATTTTTTCTTATCTTTTCTTAACTCAATCTTGAGTTCATTAGTCTCATATGGATTAGTGAACATGCATCGTGATGTCTCACAATCCTAACTCATACTAGCAATATCATTATGCTTAACATGGAAATCATACTTAATCATGCTTTCTAAAAATTAACATTTAACAAGGCATACTAATACTCATAGCATGGCAATTGGCACATAGCACAGCATTACATAGCATACAATTGCATACACCCTTAGCATACATCTAATCTTACTTTAGTAAGCATCAACTAGAGCCTATGCTGTAGGCGGAGTTGTACTTACCTCTTTTGCTATATCCTCGCGGTCGTTGTCCTAACTTGGAGTACCGCTACAAGCCCTCTCCTGCTTGAGAAAGGACATGGGTGAGATTCTGCTTCTAGTTGTAGAATGTTGGTGTCCTAAACAACATACTTACTATAACCTAGCTGTATGTCCCCGTCAGATAACTGACTTGTCCAATTTGGCCTTTTACTGCTGGGGATTAATTTGAACTTGATTAATCCCTTAAGAGGCTACGTTGGATAACCTCTATGCTAGATCTTGATTTACTACTGGGCTTTCTTCTTAATACATTGGGCTTTACTATTCTATCATAACTTATTGGGTTAATGGCCTTGACCCACTTTTCTTGGCCCATTTCACAATTATGGTAGTCCTTAGGGTTACGTTGGATAACCCGTAATGTTACCTTTTTACTAATTGTTGGGTCGACTCAAGTTGACATTTGGTCAACTACTAGTCAACCCTCGTCAATTCCGGGCCTTTTGGGCCTAAGCCCGGTAGCTCGGGCCCTATTCCCGACTACGGCCCGTAAGCGGCTTGATTACCATTTTTATCTTGAAAATCCATCTCTTATCTTTAAACTCCATTTCTTAACTTAATATTCACTTTTCTTACCTTAACTTCATTTTCTCCTCTTAAATTCTATTTTCTTACTTTTTGTGCTTTTAAAAGATTTAACTTAAAAATCCTTAAAACTCTTTATAAAATTTCGTTCTTTGAAAATAACTCTTTGTAAATGTCGTTAGGGGTCGAAAACTGCTTTTGAAATAGTTTTCGTAGTTAAAATAACAGTTTGAAAAGCACTTTACAGTTTTTAGAAATATTTTGTAAAACTATGGTGTAGGAATTTTCGGATTCCCTGCGCATCTCCCATAAAACGTACCCAGTTTAAAAATCCGTTGAGAATCTGAAAAACTTGTCTTCACGAAAGTTGTAGCTATCAAAAAATGCTAAAACTTTCATGTTTTGTGAAGAATCTAGTTCTGCCTGTATTAGTACTAGTTTTCGTTTAAAAACGGCTGACCCTGAAAAAAACTGAGTGGCAACTGGGCCTGGAATCACCCACGGGTTTTGCTAAAAACGGAGGCCGTTGGAGCCTCATTTTGATATTCAATTTGCGTTGTCCTCTAGGAAAAATTGTTCTGAGAAACTTTCGTGTTTCGAGTTTTACCCCATTCGGCCTCTAAAGGCCTTAAAGAGTTTAAACTAACTAGGAATAAAGACAAGAAGAGTTGTTGTTGTTGTTGCTTTTTTTCTTTTTTCCTTCGTCAGAGAATAATGAGGTTATTGGAAGAAATAAAACATATAATAAGGAAAAAAAAAATCCATATCTATGTCATGTTGGTTAAGAATGAGAAATTTGTGTCATATTTATTAATAGATAAAAAAAATATGGTAATTTTCTTAATTTTTTATTACATACCTGATGATTCCTATGGCATGTATTGGATGAATCTGCACTTGTGTTAAGTCCAGAATAAAATGCACAAAACCTCCAAGCAACTGCGCAGGTTAATTACAAAGAAGAACACGCTTTACCTAAAGAAAATTAAATAAAAAAGAATATAAGCAATAAGAGAAAAATGGAACACGAAGATATTTAACGTGGATGTGCTTATGTCCATGGACTAAGAACAAAGAATTCATTAGTAAGGAGCACTATGGATAGACTCCCATATAAATACAAGTCACAATGTACAGAATCGATACGTTACTTTATACTTATAAATCTATTGAAATCAAAACTTACAATAATTATAGATAAATAAAATTCTTAATTATAAAGATAATCTATAACTATATTAAAAGAGTGAGTTGCTTAAAAATACTATTAAAAAACTTGGTTAAATTATTTTGTCTTTTTGTGATGATTAGTTTTTTTTTTCTTGATTTCTCTTTCTTTTCCCTTTAAATTTTTCTAAATTTGTCTTTTTAATATTTTTTCTTTATTGCTTTACTTTGTTAATTAAATTTGTTCCAATAAAAATATATTTCTAAATATGTATTTAGTTTTAAAATTTTTTTTGTGATAGACTAACATATTGTAAAGAAAATATTTTTTAATCAATAGCAATAGATATTATATCATTGAAAACTTTGATATTTACGTTTATAAGATAAATATTCAATAAACTTAGTATTGTGTACTTTACACATGTGAAGCATGTGATTTCAACTAATTTTTACTAGTTAAATAAAAAATAATAACTTTCCTTCAACATCATATCGTGTGCTAATTTAGGAAAGCAATATTTCAAAGTCGTCTCTACTGGGCAAAGGTCAGTTGAACTATATAATAAGAATTTGTTGTTGCTGTTTTTGGTTTTTTTTTTTTTTTTTTCAACTTTTTGAAAATATAAAATATAAAAGGTTGTTATATGCAAACCAGTTGTTATTATTATCATTATTTAAAGCAAAAAAGGAAATGAAGATAGAGAGACAGTGTTGCCACTCGAATCTTCATATTGGGCCTCCGAGAAATTGTCATCTGTATATATATATATATATATATATATATATATATATAGACACACACATACATGTATATCTCTTATATATTAAGGAGAGAAATTATTTAATAAACTGGGTGTACCACGTCATTTCATTTATATGGTATACCCATTCATTTAAAAATTGATATTGAAATAATTTGTGTACATCATCTTCATATATATATATATATTTCTCATTCCTCTTATGAAACTCATTAATTGTTTCATTGAAAGTGTCACGAATTCTCTACTTAAATTACCTATGTTAATTAATTAGCTTGAAATAAGATTATTTTCTTAAGGGAAAAAAACATTATTCTATACATTTAAGTTAGAGAATGCTAATATTTACCGTGGTACACCGGTCTACTGAATAATTATGAATAATTTCTCGTTAAGAGAATCATCCTATTTAAAAATGTTATTTTATTAATATAAAAAAACATAAAATTTAGGAAGAGGGGGCAAAAAACGACAAAGTGAAAGTAAAAGTTAAGAAGAAAGGTAGCAAAACAACACAATAACTTCATCAATCCCTTCTTTAGCGCCAAAAAAAAAAATCATCTATCTCTTTTGTTAAACAGTACAAAAGTGGAACTCCCACTTATACGTTATAATATAATTATACCCATTTTTAGCTCTTATTTATTATGACGGGAGCTAATTATAACGAAGATTCAATTATTAAGGATTACAACAAAAGCCCTTAATTTATTGAAGGGAGAATATCTTCATAATGTTATTTCTGATAAAATTTTTAATGTCAATGCTACGTTTAGTTAAAAAAAAAAGAAAAAAAAGAGTATAAAAGTCACATATTTGATAATACTCTGGTGTTTAGAGTGGAGGCCTGTGTCTAAATTTGTACAAAAATATTTATCGGCTGAAAAGAAAAAATTGAGGTGGGATTTTAGGGGGTTATATAGAAATTTTACATTCATAGGTGGGCAAAAAAAAAAAAAAAGTTTATGGGACAAGCCCCTCCTTGGGCCTTTCTAGGATTCGTCCATGGCCCCATTTCTTACGCTGTATTGCTTTTAACAGACAATGCTAATGTCACCCCATTTCTTACGTTGATTTTGTTTTTCTACAAATCCGTTGAAAGAAAAGCGGCAAAAGACCAATTATCAACCTACACGCTTCAAGCCTATTTTCCTAGGAAACTGCTTTTCAAAAATCTTCCTTATTATATTCCATCTTGTTCTCCAGTACAGCCAAATGCTTCTGGTCTTTTAATCCACTGCCACAAAAAAAAAAAAGGGTTATTTTCTATGGTGTTTTCACCAAATTATAGTCACAATGTTCATCTCTTTTGTTCTCTTTCTGGCAATCACTTCTCCTCCACTTTCTGCTTCAAAACCTGATCAACTTACTCTGACAGCAGGATCATCCCTCTCTGCTAAGAAGCCAGACCTCGACGTTTTGACCTCGCCAACCGACATTTTCTCGGCGGGTTTTCATCCCGTCGGGAAAAATGCATATTGCTTTGCAATATGGTTCACCGAACCATCTCAAAACAGTAGTCGCACCGTAGTTTGGAAGGCGAATCGTGACAAGCCAGTCAACGGAAAAAGCTCAAAACTAACTCTCCTCAAGACTGGTAATCTTGTATTAAGTGATGCTACTCAAATCAGTACTACTGTTTGGGAAACTACCACCTTCTCCCACTCGCTTTCCCAGTTGCACCTCGAGGACACCGGCAACATGGTTCTACGTAATTCGGACGGTGACGTTTTGTGGCAGTGCTTTGATTCACCTACAGACACCCTTCTCCCAGAGCAACCGCTCACTAGGTTCGGAAAGCTTGTTTCGTCGAGAAGCAAGACGAATTTTTCCTCTAGCTTCTATAAGTTTTCCTTCGATAGTGACAATGCTCTCCGTCTTTTTTACGACAGTTCTCACTTTTCAAGTGTTTACTGGCCGTCCCCTTGGCTTCTCAGCTACGGAGTAGCCCCGTCCAGTACAGGCCCGATCGCCATGCTTGATTCCTTGGGCAATTTCAATTCGTCGGACGGATTTTTGATTTCGTCTACTAACCATGGTGTGGAGATTCCGAGAATGTTGAGGATTGACTCTGATGGTAATCTCAGACTGTACAGCCGAAAGAACCGCGGAGAGAAATGGGCCGTAACATGGCAAGCCTTCACGGATCCTTGCCTGATTCATGGCCTTTGCGGCGCTAATAGCTTGTGTAGCTATAGTCCAGATTCTGGTAGAAAATGTTCTTGCCTTCCTGGACATAGGATGAGAAATCCTACTGATTGGTCTTATGGATGTGAACCAGAATTCACTCTCTCCTGCAGCCAAAACAAGTCTAGCTTCCTCAAGATATCCAGCTCCGACTTCTACGGGTATGATTACGGTATCTTCCGAAACTACACCTTAAAGGCTTGCATTGATTTATGCTTAGAGTTGTGTGACTGTGTGGGATTCCATTATCAATGGGGAGATTTAGTCCATTTTAACTGCTACCCCAAGACAATTCTTCTTAATGGATTCCAAGAACCAAGGTCATTCGGAGACATGTACTTAAGGGTTCCTAAGACTCACCTCCTTTCTTTCGAGAAATCTAATGAAAAATTCGAGTTAGATTGCTCAAATAAAACGATCACCACTCACATAAAAAGCCATGCCAACGTGTTTGTTAAATCCATGCTTTGGTTTGCTTGCGGTGTCGGAATACTCGAGTTCATTTGTGTAATTTGCGTCCGGTGTTTACTAGTTAGAGCGCAACAAAGCTCCGGTGAAGACACTGGAACTCAAGCTCTTGCAGCGACTGGATTCAGGAGATTTAGCTTCGCCGAGCTTAAAAAGGCTACTCGCGGTTTCGCGGAAGAGATAGGAAGAGGCGCGGGAGGAGTTGTTTACAAAGGTACCCTCTCCGATTTTGGGATCGCGGCAATAAAACGACTCGGTGAAACCTACCAAGGAGAAGCCGAATTTCTAGCAGAGGTTAACATCATTGGGAGGGTAAACCACATGAACTTGATAAGAATGTGGGGGTGCTGCTCAGAGGGAAAGCACAGGCTTTTGGTATACGAGTACTTGGAACACGGTTCCCTCAAGAAAAACTTATCGACAAAAGTCCTCGATTGGAAAAGGGGGGCCTTTGCAGATAAGGGATTAAAATGGGAAACTGATGCAAGACTAACCTCAAGAGAGAAAACATTGCAAGACTAACCTCCTTCATTAATCAATTTTTTGTTTTCTCCAAAATACCCTTTACAAGTAAAAAAAAAAAAAAGATATATGAGATAGATAAAGGATCTGAAGGGCGGGAAAAGAGGTTCCGAAAAGGGGGGTCATCTTCTGTTAAAAAAAAAAAACTGAAGAAACCCATTTTGTTCTCTCATTTCGTTTCACCTACCCTTATTTTTCATCTCCATCGTCCCCTCAAAACGACCAACCTTATATTCCGATTAACATCGTCGATTTCCAGCAAGGAAAGGAGAGGAAGTACCGTAAAATTTTGGTAAGTTCATCTCAAACCCTCAAATTTTTTTATTGAAATCGTTTTTAAGCTTATTTAAGGGTTGGGCATTCATGGTTTCGGAGCTTAGTGTAGAAAAACAAAATGATTCAACCTATTTTGCAATAATTTTTGGCTTGTAAAATCTGTAAATTCGCAAATCCAGTCCAAAGTCAATACAGTGGCCGGACCGGCCGGTCCGGCCGGTCTTGCCAGTCAGGAAAAAAAAATTTTCAAATTTTTCATAAATTTTTTTTAATTCTTTCATAACAATCTTTATTGTTTTCTTATTTTTATCTTGAAGGAAAATGAGTGAGATTGTCATATACTTTCAATATGATGGAGAATGGAAGGAGAAAGATGACGGGTCATATGAATGGTGCAGAAGGAATAAGGAAATCAAGAGTATAATATTACTCGATGATCCGGATAAGGTGAAATATTCTGAAGTTATTGATTGCATATTTAAAAGGCTTCATGTGGACCAGAAAAGTACGGAATTAAAAATAAGTTACATTCCTCTGTGTACAATATCGTCAGGTCCTAAAAGCATTTTGGATGATTTTGATATTAAGTGTTATCTTTTAGACTATTGTAAATATCCTGAACGTAGAAATATGCTGTATGTTGAGCTCATGAAAAATGTTGAAAATAGTGAGGACAATGATAACTACGGTCTTGAAGTTGAAGGAGATGGAGGATGCAATATGGAAAATGATGGAAATATTCGAGATGAGTACTTCAACGTTAACATGGAGCCACCAAGGGTCTATGATGCTGCTTATGCACCAGGCAACGAAGGTGATGTTTTAGACGTGCCTGCCTTGGAGGAACACCCTAATCAGGAGACAATGGCATCTGCCCCAACTCCGAAACCACAACCTTCATGCATAGAAGTAGTCCCGGTCATGGATCATTGTGAACCATTAGCAATAGATGACAGTTTTGTGTCTTTTAGTTTTGATGATGGCATGGGTATTGCAGTTGGTCAGGAATTTGAAAGCAAGAACGAGGTGAAGAATTTGGTTATCGATGCTTCGTTGAAGGCTTGTTTTGATTATAAAATAGTCAAGTTAACCACAAAGTTGTTTGCGGTGAAATGTACCGTCCTAGATTGCAAGTGGGCATTAAGAGCTGTGAGGATCACGAACTCAGATCGTTTCTCTCTTCGAACATATTACAACACTCATACATGCTCTGCTAGTTCGGTGGATAAAAGAAACAGACAAGCATCTGCAGATTTTGTTTCAGATAGGTTAAAAAAGGAGTTTCCAGGCCAGCTCGAGACACCTACCCCGAAGGGAGTGATGGACATGATGAAAAAAAGTGGATCGTCAATATCCTACCACAAAGCGCGGAGGGCCAAACTAAAAGCAGCAAGTGATGTTAGGGGAGCACCAGAGGTCAGTTTCGAGATTCTTCCTAGCTATCTGCACATGATAAAGTTAATGAACCCGGGCACGGTCACGCACTTGGAAGTAGACAAAGATCAAAGGTTCAAGTACCTTTTCATTGCATTGGGCGCGTGCATCGAGGGATTTAAAGCAATGAGAAAGGTAATTGTGGTTGATGGAACTTTTTTGAAGACGAAATACAAGGGAACAATGATCATCGCCACCGCCCAAGATGGTAACTACCATCAATATCCTCTTGCTTGGGGAGTGGTTGACTCGGAGAACGACAACTCATGGACATGGTTTATGACGAAACTCGAAGAGCTCATACCCGACGACGAGGAGCTGGTCATAATTTCTGATAGGCACCAAAGCATCCGCAATGCAGTTGAAAAGGTATATAAAAAGTCTCACTATGGATTTTGTGCATGGCACCTCTCTCAGAATATCAAATCACGTGTTCACCGAGGATCTCGCGTTAGAGCCGGAAAGGGTACAGGTAAGGTCAATATTAAAGACACCGTCACAAGTATTTTCATGAGAGTCGCTGCGGCATACTCTGAACACGAGTTCAACCGACTCTACGATGACCTAAAGAATAGATATCCTGCAGCCGCAGAATATCTTGATGATCATGTAGATGTCAAAAAATGGGCAAGGTGTCACTTCACAGGATCACGTTACAATATCCTGACTACCAACGGTGCCGAGAGTATTAACAGTGTGTTAAGGAAGGCAAGAACATATCCTTTGCTGCCCTTAATTGATTCAATTGTAGAGAAAATCTCTGAATGGTTCAACAATCACCGTAAGGAGTCGAGTCTTGGATCTTCCTCACAATTCTTAACTCCAATGGTGGAGAAAACACTACATACAAGATACAAAGAGTCCACAATCCTGACTGTGAAAGAACTAAACAGTACTACACTGGAGTATTATGTCACAGGATCGAATGGCAGTTTCTTGGTTGATCTTGGAAGGGGAACCTGCACATGTAAAGTATTTGATATCGACAAAATTCCTTGTGTCCATGCCCTTGCAGCATTCCCGGGGGGTCAGGATAAAATACATGATTTATGCTCAAAATACTATCTAAAGGAGGTATGGGCATTGGCTTATGTCCAAACCATTTATCCCGTCCCGAGCTCATCAGAGTGGGTTATCCCGGATGACATAAGGAATGAGAAGGTATTGCCTCCTGATTTCACAAAAAAACGTGGGAGGCTTCAACAATCCAGATTTCCTTCTATTGGAGAACATCGGAAAGGCAAAAACAAGCGATCATGTCAAGCAACTTCTCACGTGAGCTCAGAATTTACAACTCCCCTTTGAATATATTTGATCGAGGCAGATTTTCGTGTTGTATGGTCGTGGTTTAATTTTTAACTTGTCGTAAAGATTTTGGACTACATCTCTTATATCAGTAGTTGAATTATGTTTGTAGTGATGAACTGTATTTTGGATATTATAGTGGCTGAAATCATTTTAATTGTATGGTCTATTAATGAAAGTTATCGCAAGCAAAATATCGGTTGTATGTTCGTAACTCATATATTTAGCGTAAGAACAGACCAAACTTCTCGCTTACCTAATATGACGTAGTATAAATTAAAAATATTACTTAGTAGATAAAAAAAAAAATGTTTCCCTGTTTTTTTTGCTCTCGATTTTTCTGGACCCGACCGGACCAGGGCCAGTCCGGCCGGAAAATGTACTGGTCCGGCCGAAAAATGTACTGTTCCGGAATTTTTTTTTTATCATTTTTGGAAAAATATATATTTTATACATTTTCCGGCATGACCAGGCCGGACAGGGCCAGTCCGGCCGGAAAATGTACTGGTCATGCCGGAAAATGTACTGGTCCGGCCGGAAAATGTACTGTTCCGGAATTTTTTTTTTATCATTTTTGGAAAAATATATATTTTGTACATTTTCCGGCATGACCAGGCCGGACCAGGGCCAGTCCGGCCGGAAAATGTACTGGTCCGGCCGGAAAATGTACTGTTCTGGATTTTTTTTTTTTTTACAATTTTTGAAAAAATATATATTTTATACATTTTCCGGCATGACCAGGCCGGACCAGGGCCAGTCCGGCCGGAAAATGTACTGGTCCGGTCGGAAAATGTACTGTTCTAGAAATTTTTTTTTTTTTTTATAATTTTTGAAAAAATATATATTTTATACATTTTCCGACATGACTAGGCCGGACCAGGGCCAGTCCTGCCGGAAAATATGCTGGTCCGGCCGGAAAATGTACTGTTACGGAATTTTTTTTACTTAAATTTTATGATATTTGAAAAAAAAAATGCCAGACTTAGGCCTGACCAGTCCCAATTTGGCGTGATACTGGTTCGGCCGGAAAATGTACTGTTTCGGAA
Source organism: Ficus microcarpa (assembly GCA_025413485.1). NCBI lineage: Eukaryota > Viridiplantae > Streptophyta > Magnoliopsida > Rosales > Moraceae > Ficus > Ficus microcarpa. The sequence continues at coordinate 16,259,295 of CM046382.1, read as the reverse complement.
TTTTTTTTTTATCATTTTTGGAAAAATATATATTTTGTACATTTTCCGGCATGACCAGGCCGGACCAGGGCCAGTCCGGCCGGAAAATGTACTGGTCCGGAATTAAAATGTACTGTTCTGGAATTTTTTTTTTTTTAATCATTTTTGGAAAAATATATATTTTATACATTTTCTGACATGACCAGGCCGGACCAGGGCCAGTCCGGCCGGAAAATGTACTGGTCTGGCCGGAAAATGTACTGTTCCGGAATTTTTTTTTAATCATTTTTGGAAAAATATATATTTTATACATTTTCCGGCATGACCAGGCCGGACAGGGCCAGTCCGGCCGGAAAATGTACTGGTCATGCCGGAAAATGTACTGGTCCGGCCGGAAAATGTACTGTTCCGGAATTTTTTTTTTTATCATTTTTGGAAAAATATATATTTTGTACATTTTCCGGCATGACCAGGCCGGACCAGGGCCAGTCCGGCCGGAAAATGTACTGGTCCGGCCGGAAAATGTACTGTTCTGGAATTTTTTTTTTTTTTTACAATTTTTGAAAAAATATATATTTTATACATTTTCCGGCATGACCAGGCCGGACCAGGGCCAGTCCGGCCGGAAAATGTACTGGTCCGGCCGGAAAATGTACTGTTCTAGAATTTTTTTTTATTTATAATTTTTGAAAAAATATATATTTTATACATTTTCCGGCATGACCAGGCCGGACCAGGGCCAGTCCTGCCGGAAAATATACTGGTCCGGCCGGAAAATGTACTGTTCTGGAATTTTTTTTACTTAAATTTTATGATATTTGAAAAAAAAAAATGCCAGACTTAGGCCTAACCAGTCCCAATTTGGCGTGATATCTGAACCGGCCTTACCGGGGCCTGTCATGCCGGGCCGGAAAAATAGTTTGTTCGTTGTGCTCTGTGTTTTTGGGTTTTTTTTTTTTTTAAATATAAATAAGTTTAAGTAAAAAAAAAAAAAAAAAGAAACTTTGGTTTGGCTAAAAAAGTTTTTGACTCCTAAGTAATATTTTTAATTTATACTAAGTCATATTAGGTAAGCCGTACTCTAGCTTTTTCGCTCTTTTTATTTTTTTTTTTCAAATCAAAAAAAATTTTAGCTTAAAAAAAAAACTTTGTTATTGCTAAATAAGAGACGAAATTAATATATATATATATATAGCAACGACCATCATAGTATATTTTTAACTATTACAAAAGAATGGGTGGTTGTTGGATCATTCACCTATGTGAATATGATAAACCCCGTAATTTCTTTTCTATTTATTAGATGTAGTGATCGGGAAAAAGAAGGTTTTATTAAAAAAAGAAATTAAAAAAGATAACACCACGGTACGGATAATTTCAATTCCGGACCAGCATGTCCGGTTAAAAAATGAAAACAAGGGAGAACACCACGGTACGGATAATTTCAATTCCGGACCGACATGGCCGGATGTCCGGTTAAAAAAATAAACCAAATGTAGAACACCCCGGTCCAGAGAATTTCAATTCCGGACCGGCATGTCCGGTTAAAAAAAGAAGACAAGGGAGAACACCCCGGACCGGAGAATCGTGATTAAATTTCAAAAAAATAAATTATAAAATTTAACAATAAACTGTCTAAAGTTTGCACTCATAAGAGATATAAAATTATACCTAAAGTTTAACAATAAACTATCTAAAGTTTGCACTCATAAGAGATATAAAATTATACCTAAAGTTTAACAATAAACTAAGAAGATTTTTGTATCATTTCTAGATACTGATATGTCATTGAATTATTATACTTCTTGTGTTCAATTTGGATAGAAAATGATATAGTTATGTTTAAAAAAATTTAAATGTGCGTAATTTTAATTAAAAAAAAAATTTAAGACCATTTAACAAGTTTTTCACAACACCTTCGGGTTCTCCGGACCGGCATGCCGCCCTAACCGGACATTTAGGCCGGTCCAGAATTGAAATTATCCGTACCGTGGTGTTAACCTTTTTTTTTAAACCTTCTTTTTCCCGATCACTACATCTAATAAATAGAAAAAAAATTACGGGGTCTATCATATTCACATAGGTGAATCATCCAACAACCACCCATTCTTTTGTGATAGTTAAAAATATACTATGATGGTCGTTGCTTTATATATATATATATATTATAATTTCGGCTCTTATTTAGCAATAACAAAGTTTTTTTTAAACTAAAATTTTTTTCGATTTGAAAAAAAAAAAAAAAAAAAGCGAAAAAGGTAGAGCATGGCTTACCTAAAAACTTAGGAGTATAAATTAAAAATATTACATAGGAGTCAAAAACTTTTTTAGCAAAACCAAAGTGTACAAATCCGGCTGGACCAGGGCCTGGTCATGCCGGAAAATGTACAAATCCGACAGGACCAGGGCTTGGTTTGCTGGAAAATGTACGGTACCGTCGGAACAGTAAATTTTCCGGCCGGACCAGTACATTTTCCGGCCGGACTGGCACTGGTCCGGCCTGGTCATGCCGGAAAATGTACAAATCCGGCATGACCATGGCCTGGTCATGCCAGAAAATGCAAAAAAGATATTTTTTTCAAAAATCATAAAAAAAAAAAAAAAACCCGGGTCCAGAAAACCCGTGAGATGAGTCAAAAAAAAAATAAAAAAATAAACCCGTGAGATGAGTCATAAAAAAAAAAAAAAAAATTTCCGGCCGGACCAGTACATTTTCCGGCCGAATTGACACTGGTCCGGCCTGGTCATGCCGGAAAATGTACAAATCCGGCATGACCATGGCCTGGTCATGCCAGAAAATGCAAAAAAGATATTTTTTTCAAAAATCATTAAAAAAAAAAAAACCCGGGTCCAGAAAACCAGTGAGATGAGTCAAAAAAAAAAATAAAAAAATAAACCCGTGAGATGAGTCATAAAAATAAAAAAAAAAAAAATTTCCGGCCGGACCAGTCCTTTTTCGGCCGGACTGGCATTGGTCCGGCCTGGTCATGCCGGAAAATGTACAAATCCGGCATGACCATGGCCTGGTCATGCCAGAAAATACAAAAAATATATATTTTTTTCAAAAATCATAAAAAAAAAAAAAAAAAACCCGGGTCCAGAAAACCCGTGAGATGAGTCATAAAAAAAATGAATAAATAAACCCGTGAGATGAGTGATAAAAAAAAAAAAAAAAATTTCCGGCCGGACCAGTACATTTTCCGGCCGGACTGGCACTGGTCCGGCCTGGTCATGCCGGAAAATGTACAAATCCGGCATGACCATGGCCTGGTCATGCCAGAAAATGCAAATCATAAAAAAAAAAAAAAAAAAAAAAAAAAAAAAAAAAAAAACCGTGAGATGAGTGATAAAAAAAAAAAAATTTCCGGCCGGACCAGTACATTTTCCGGCCGGACTGGCACTGGTCCGGCCTGGTCATGCCGGAAAATGTACAAATCCGGCATGACCATGGCCTGGTCATGCCAGAAAATGCAAAAAAGATATTTTTTTCAAAAAAAAAAAAAAAAAAAAACCCGGGTCCAGAAAACCAGTGAGATGAATCAAAAAAAAAAAAAAAAAAACCCGTGAGATGAGTCATAAAAAAAAAAAAAAAAAAATTTCCGGCCGGACCAGTCCTTTTTCCGGCCGGACTGGCACTGGTCCGGCCTGGTCATGCCGGAAAATGTACAAATCCGGCATGACCATGTCCTGGTCATGCCAGAAAATGCAAAAAATATATATTTTTTTAAAAAATCATAAAAAAAAAAAAAAAAACCCAGGTCCAGAAAACCCGTGAGATGAGTCATAAAAAAAAATAAATAAATAAACCCGTGAGATGAGTGATAAAAAAAAAAAAAAATTTCCGGCCGGACCAGTACATTTTCCGGCAGGACTGGCACTGGTCCAGCCTGGTCATGCCGGAAAATGAACAAATCCGGCTTGACCAGGCACTGGTCCTGCCAGAACTTGGGAAAAAAAAATGGGGGGGGGGGTGTGTTAAGCGTCTCGGGTTTTCCGGACCGGGCTGACCGGTCGCGGTCCGGCCGGGTCCGGAAAACCCGGGAGTCCTTATGTTGGGCAAAAAAAAAAATTTTTATGGGCTCTCGGGTTTTCCGGTCCGGCCCGGTCCGGAAAACCCGAGAGCCCATACGTGAGCCAAAAAAAAAAAAAAAAAAAACCTCAGAGATATCTTTTGATGTAGCTTTATAGTTTATGCCGACGTTCATTTTGATTGTTTGAACAAAGTTGGCATTCGTTAGATACTCTTAAACATAGAAGCTCCTAGATGAGTTCTTTTGCGCAAAGAAAAAGAAAAGGTCAGACGAGTTTATGCTTTGAGATATCTTTTGAGCTAATATTCGTTTGAGTCCAGGATTAGTACTGATTTTGATTCGTATTCCTTATTTGGCATTTGTTAGATCCACATCAACATAGAAATTCTAAATGATTCTTTCATTGCAAAAAGAAGAAGAAAATGAAAAGGTAGAGAAGAGTTTATTCATCATTTCTTCTCATGTTCAATTGAAAGGAAGAATGAACCATAATTGAAGTTTAATACATGTATATAACGTGTTTAAGCAGATACATTTATAAAATGTTTAAGGAACCCAATCGTTATGATAAATATTTATGGCCATCTTCTCTCTATGAAACTTTATCATCGAATCGTTTATTAACTCAAAATTCAGCCCTTGCATATCGAACTCGATATGCTTGATGGTGTATACGGCACAATCTCCCCTGCGTTAAACAAAATGTTTGTTAGTGTTTGTAGTTATAAATGAAAAAAATAATAATAAAAAAATTTTGAATTACACTTACGATTTTTCGTTCTGCGGATGGTTGATTGGACGCCGATAGGGCCATGGTGAAGGATCCGAGCGACTGAAATAACCAGATTCTTGAAGCAGTAACGGAATCATCTTCTGCACTGGCTTCATAAATCTATCGAGCTTGGCTTTGTCGGTGCATTTCCAATTAGAATCAAAAACCACTAGCTCTGCGTTTATCAGATCAACCTTCACCGAAACCCAATGTTTTCCTCTCTCTTTGTCGGGGGCGTCGGCGTCCAACATGTCGAATAAATTATACGGGAAGTAAAGTGCCTTCGCACCATTCCAAGATTTTCCAATCTTGGGGCTGTCTCCTTTCATGTACATCTTCAGAGCGTCGTATATGGTGATATCGTCGTTGTCATTCATAACTAATAATTGGCTGAAGATATCATCCAAAATGACGACGTCTTGATTGATGACATCAGGATACTTGGACTGTCTTTTCCGGAGCCCGTACATCGCTTCTTCGATGTGCTACAAAAAAAAAAAGGGTTGTAGTATGAGTCAAAAATGTTAGACATAAAAAGAAATCCATATTAAAAAAACGAAAGGCTTAGATATAGCGTTATTTAGTAGAGAATCACTTACATCGCTTAATAGCCAAAACCGCTCAGTTAAGATCTGCTCGAAGAAGGCCCACGATCGCGTAACCTCGAGACCTGAAGTGAATAGTTGCTTCGAAACTGAATTCTTGTAGGCCTCAAATGTGTTTCGCATGTCGTCTGGTACGTGCAATGGGTCGAACTCTTTTATCGACCCTTTACGAAACATCATTTTCTTTGGATCGGGATCGGTGTATGGAGTTCTCCGATATTTAGACTTTTTTATACGTCGTTGGGGTCGGCCCTGTTGTTGCCCAACATCTAAAATATCTTCCTCACAATCTTTATCAGCCGAACAAGTTGGAGTCTGATAAAAGATTCCAGTGAGGAGAGAATCTTCCACATCCCTTTCTGTACCCCTATCAGTTTCAGAACCAACATCTGTATGTGCAAATATATCATCCCGAGCAGCAACATCACCACTGGCATTGATTCTGACATCAACACCTCTACTGTCCTCGCATCCACCTCCACCGCTCTCAGCTCAATATACACCTTTTGAAGCTTCTGATTGTTGCTGAACAAATCTTGTCACGATGTCTGTCAGCATATTCAATTGTAAAGACTGAGCTTCATTGTCGGCGGTCAGCTTCTCGATTGATCTCTCTAACTGTAAATACCGCCGGTCATGGTCGGCAGCAAACTGTAAAAACCGCCGGTCATGGTCGGCAGCAAACTGTAAAAACTGCCGGTCATGGTCGGCAGACAGCTTCTCTATCGATCTCTCCATCGTTTGCTTTAAAGCTCGAAGCTCACGTAGCACCGTTGAATCCTCAGCATGAGAGCTAGCTTGTGGAGGTGTGGACTCATTGACAGTAGGGATAGATGGCAGATACGGGGTTTGCTCTGCTGCAGTGGCGCCCCCTTGACTTGTGCTCTGCTCGGGGATAATATCTTCAGGACTCTCTCTACCTCTTCCTTGGACTCTCTCGGTTCCACCTCCAAGGAAGTTGCGTCGGCCTTCTAGATCGGCTTTTAATGAGTCCTCCCAAAAGATGCTTCTTCCGGACTCTAGAGTGCCTGCCCAATTGTCCACAATGGGGTCGGAATCGTCATCACAAGGAACAAACCCAATCATGTAGTTGGCGTTCCGCTCCTCCAATGTTGGGACAAGTATGCTGTGTATGTCCTGAAATTTAGAAACTTCGAATTAGTAACCGAGAAATTAAGACGTATCTACATAATATAAAATTTTAAAAAAAAAAAAACAGAAGACCAACCGTGCTATTCCCAACTGCACGAAGAATTTGCTCCAAAGATGGTGCTTGTTATCGATCATACTTTGTTGTCCATCGACAAATTCTTGGCACCGGTCCTTGCACGTCTTTTCTAGTCTCAGCATACTTTGGGGTCAGGGCAGGAATGCACTCAAATGGTAGAAGCTATAATAATGAGCAATAACAAATATTAGATTGCAAACATTTTGAAACAAATTAAGTGTGAGAATCAACAATAAAACAAAATTTACATACCATCAATGGGAGTATGAACGCATGACACCACCATCTTGCCAACTTCTGAGGAGATTCTTTACATTTTTTACCTATGTCGCACTTCTGGACCTGGGTCATCAAAAATTGGTATGACGATCTTCCCCATGGGTAATTGGCACACCAATCCAGGTCTTCTACATGTTTAAAGAGGCTGTCATCAACTCGCTGATGGCCTTTTTCCGGACCACGGAGGACCGCACATAAAAAGTAGAGGACCGCCAACTTCAACTTATCGTTTATAAGGATCGACCTCTCTTGTTCTCTTCGCTTGATTTCGCAAGGGTGCCCCCTTATGTTGCTCTCACTCTCCACGGAAGGGATGACCATACCTTCCAAGCGACTCTTGAGATCGTTCTGCGTTATTTTTTTCATTCCGCGAAAGACCCGTCCTTTAAATTCGGCTCCTGTATGAGAAGGCTCTCCGGGATGGGCAGAACAATTGAGTCCACTTATAAGCCCGTGCTCCATCAGCGAGTACCTAATGGGGACGCCATTCAAAACGAACCACATCTCATTCCACTTTTTTGTAACCACCGCCCGGGACATTAACATCCATAACGGCATTAAGGTTACTTTGAGGTGGTCTGCAATGTTAAATAGGTGGCCGAATTGAGAGTTCCTAAACCACTCCATGCCATATGGGTGGTCCCGTAAGGCTGTGGTCACCGTATCCACAACATCCTTCAACAGGTTCTTGATCGTTATTTTGCTTTTGAAATTGAGTTCATCCATCTTCAATTTCAAAACGGGTGATGGGAGATCCAAAACCTACATTTAAAATTTTTTTTATCTTGTTAACTAATGTAATTGTTTTGAACGTGAAAAAAAAAATTAAAACAAAAAAAAAACTTTGACTTCTCAATCTTTCAATGATAACTTACCCTTGGTGTTGGGACTGACGTCGATTGCGGTGACGTGTTGCCATCCGGTTGGGAGATGGTCCTACCGACTCCTTCAGAGTCATTTTCTGAGTCCATATCCGCTCCTTCTGAATATCGCAGCCGTTGGCTAGGACGAGGAGAGTGTGCCGATGACGTCCGGCTTCGTGCCATACCTCGAAACGAAAATGATAAAACAAATTTAAAACCTTCCTGTCAAAACCAATTTCAGAAAAATGCTAGAAAGAAAAAATAGTACATAATTATCCAAAAGGTCGGTTACCAACAAAGCAATAGTTCGGGAGGCAAGACATATTATCACTAACTTTTTGAAAAAAACGAAAAATAAATCCAAAGTTCATAAAAAGGAGAAATCATCTACGAGCCTAAGGACCCCTCCAAGTAATAACCTATGTAAAAGAGAAAACATAAATCCGGAAGCAAAAAACAAAAGGAAGAACCAAATTAAAGTATACTTAGAAAAGAATGTCTCGTTAAAATCTTGTAAGGATAAATTTCAATAGAAAACAATTGCAAACAAGGAAAAAAAAATTGCGTCGGAAACTCCCCCTTATATTTTCGAACTGCCAATATTAAGAAGGCGACAGATGCTTACTGCTAGAAGAAAAGAAAGGAGAGCAAAGCTAGCACAAGGAGATTTCATGATGCCTAAAATGTATTGTTGAGAAAGGTTTATAGTTTCCTTGATTAGTAACATTGTTCTATTTATAGATAATAATGTAAACGGATAATATTGTTTTACAGATATAAAACTAACACGTTTTTCTTCCCTTCTTATTTGCCTGGAAAGAAAATTGTCATCTGAATGTCTGTTAGGTAACACTAAGAGGCCATTTGTTTCGCCTAAAAGATAATCTCATTTTGGAAATAAGATTGAAAAATATCTCCATTTTCAGTTCAATAATTTTCATTTCAAACCTATTTTTGCACAATAACATTTTCATATTCAAAATTTCTCATCGACTTAAGTTTTAAACTTTCATAACTTTTTCATTTCATCTTCAACTAAAGAATTTTTTTTTTTTCCAATATGTTCATATTGAAAGAATTAATTTGTTAAAGAATTAATTTTTTAAATGAAATTTTCAAATATGCATCTAAACACCATTTTAGAAATTTTATCTTTTTTGAATTACAAATAAAAAAAGCACATTCAAACGCAATTCCAAATTTAAAAAAAAAAAAAAAAAGATGATGTCTCATTTCAAGACAAGAAATTATTAATATAAAGAAAAATTATAGTAGTATCCAAAAGGAGACACAAGCAGCAAGGGTAAGGAACAACGTAATTCTATTCAAAGATTGAAAGAGGTTTTATGATAAAAATCTAGAAAAGGGAAAAACAATGCCTAAATTCTCGGCCTTCAAAAAAATTGCCACAGAAAGCCTATGTTAAAAAAAAGAAAGAAAGAATTTTTTTTTATCCCTGAATAAAATATATATATATATATATATATATATATATATATATATAAGACAACATGGGTTTATCAATTGTGTGTGACCAACCGCAACAATATTCACAATAGATCAGTGTTGAACAAAACGACATGGCAACGTATATACGTGGTCCGTTCACTTGAGAAAATCTCCCATTTAGGTCGGCCAACATTTCACGCACTAATTCACAATAGTATAGAAAATTAAATAGAAAATTAAATAAAAGAAATAATAGTAAAATGAGAGGAATGGAACACAAGGTTATTGAACATGGATGTATTATGTCCACGGACAAATAAAATAAAATTCATTAGTGAAGAGCATTATGAATGAGCTCCTACATTTATACAAGTTTACAAGTATATAGAATTTGGTAATTTTGCGAATACTAAAACACATACACGTATATATAAATTGAAAAAAATTGGGTTCCGTGTTATACATACATACAGAGGCAAAAACAAAACAAAACAAAACAAAAACAAAACAAAAACAAAGTCTAGTGTTATACGGTTCCGAGTTATAGATACATACAGAGGTAAAAAAAAAGCCAAGCGAAGTATTAGAGACATGGAAAAGAAAAAAGGTCACTGACCTGCAGAGGAGACGCTACCAAATGGGCGAGGGAGCCGAGGGAGGGAGGGAGCCGATGGAGGTTGGGCAAGGAAGGGAGGGAGCCGAGGGGGGGAGGGAGGGAGGGAGCCGAGGGGGGGAGGGGAGGGCGGCTGGGAAAGGAGATTGGGCGAGGGAGGGAGGGAGCCGAGCAAGGAGAGATAGTGTAGAGAGAGAAAAGGGAGATCTGGATTTGTTTGAGAGAGAAAGAGGGAGCGAGGGCCGGAGGGAAGCCCGGAGTCCTGGGGTTTCGTTTTCAGAGAGAGCGAGAGGGAGAGATGACTCCTTTGGGTTGAGAGAGAGCAGAGGAAAAGGGAAGGGATTCCAATGTAGAGAGGGAGGGAGGGAGAGCTCTGGGGAGCTTTTTTTTGCTCGAAATTTGTGAGAGACAGAGAGAGAGAGGAGCGATGGACGAAACGAAATTGAGGGAGGAAGAGATGAAACGGGGAATGGGGGGGTTCGTTGGCTTTTTACGAGGGAGGGCGGGAGGGACAAGGGGCTGTTGGGTTTGATTTTTTTTTTTTTTTCCTGAAGATACCGTAGGGGGCATTTCGTCTTTTTGATAAGAATTGTTTAAAAAAAAATTGAAAATAAAAAATCAGTTAGAACGGAGGTTAAATTTGCAACGGGGGTTCATTTGGGGCTTATATATGCAATTGTTCCTGGAAAAGGCGATACGAAATTGCGCTAGGAACCGCAAGAGGCCTCGCGTATTTGCACGAAGAGTGCTTGGAGTGGGTTCTGCACTGCGATGTCAAGCCTGAGAACATACTACTAGGCTCCGATTACCAACCGAAGGTAGCGGATTTTGGTTTGTCGAAGCTACTGAATAGAGGAGGGCGTTGCAAGGCGAGCTTCTCGAAGATTCGAGGAACGAGAGGTTACATGGCTCCGGAGTGGGTTACAAGCCAGTCGATCACATCGAAAGTTGATGTTTACAGCTATGGGATTGTTGTGTTGGAGATGTTGAGTGGGAGGAGCCCATGTATGAATGAAGAAGATGGGAATGCGGCGACTCAAAGTAGAGCTCTAGTTGATTGGGTGAGGGAGAAGGTTAAGGAAAGTGATGGAAATAATATAGAATATTGTGTGGGAAAGATCATGGAAAGTTGGATAGAAGGTGAATATGATAAGGAGAAGATGGGAATTTTGTTGGGAGTTTCTCTGAAATGCGTGGAGGAAGACAAAGATCAAAGACCCACCATGAGCCAAGTTGTGGAAATGCTTCAAGGTCATTAGTCATTGGTTATACTTTTAAGTACTCTTTTTTATTTTTTATTTTTAATTTGAATTTGAAGGTCATGAATTTGAATTCTACGTCCTGCGAAGCTGTTGAGTGTTGAATTATTAGTAGACTATAACTAAAAGAACATGGGGTTTAGTTTTCATGTTTTGCATTAAACTTTAACTTTGTATATTGTGTTCAATGATTGGATTGAGCGGGGTTAAATAGAGTAGTGTGTTTCCGGTGTGTACTCATGAAACATTTCCTGTTTCAGATGCCTTGAGTTTGTTGACTACAATTTCTTGTTTTGTTCTGGACCTCTTGTTAACTTGTGACACTGCAAAAAATAACTATATACATAACATTTATAGTATCATATTTGGAAGCAACTACAAATTCGAGCAACAACTATGCACACAAACACGACAATTAATTTAAGGACGCCTACATTAGTTGTCAAACGACAATTAGTTTCGACAATAAAATGTACGTAGGTTTACAAGTTTACATATCTCAAGAAAAAAAAAAAAAAAGTTTACATGTAAACGACACCAATTTAGGAATACGACAACATCTTGAAAAACGACGACATGTTTCTCAAACGACCATATGTTATAGATAATAACAACCTCAAAACGACAGATATATTTTTGATACCACAATAATTACTTGGATGGAAGAGATTTTTGGAAGCAACAACATAGCTCTGATCATCTCCAATATAAATGGAATATCAATGTTGTATTTTTCACAAAACTTCTTTAATATGTTATGTTTGATAATCTTGTTTTAAAAATTATGAAGTAAACTTTTACTAATATATAATTTAAAATGACGATACTGTAATGATTAAATGAGTCAATATATTGATTAATAATAATCAAATGTCAAATTTTATTATGAGGTCATTTGAATTTCTTGATTGGAAATACAATTATATATGTATTTAAAAAAAAAAAACCAAATTTTATTATTTGAATACTTGCCGGTAAATTTACATCAACATAAAATTTAACATTAAAAATAGCATTAAATTATAGATGATTTTTACACTCATCAAATGTTAATTTAATTGACACATGCATTTGACAATGCATTGGATTTCCTTTTACAATAATGAAGAGAATGCTTCCCTGATATGTCAGATATAAACATATGTAAACACACACACACACACATATATAAACACATATATGTTTTGACAATTTCTCCAAGACCCAGTGTGAGGCTTCGAGTGGCAACACTGTCGTCTCTGTCTCAAAACCTGACCGTTAGATTAGACATGAAGGGTCGGAATTTAACTGCGAACAATTGTGACAGTAAGATACACTAGCACTTTCCTATGTCTAATTTTAAAAAATAAACATCATCATAAATTCAAATTTATTACAAATTCAGAGTAGGAAAAAAAATGTTACAACAAATTCCTTATTCCTTATGCGTGAGATTTCTATTAGTATACATTTGAGCTAAATATTTGGGAAGCCCTTAAATAAATTGTCATCCTGAGAAAAGGACTACATTATTTAATTTCCTTTATGTTATTATTACTACTATTGTTATTATTATTTTCATTATTATTATCATTTTGTACTACTGGTGGTATGAGTACTATATCCAAGCTTTTTGGTGTTCAAAGATTTGCATGCAAGACTTGGTCGTAGAAGTCCATACCTAATTAGGCTTGCAAAGATGGCACTGAATAAGACACCCTATCTCTTTTGTTTTATAATTTAATTATATATGTAATATGAGCGACTATGTAGTATACTAATAAAATAAATTAGTTAGATCTATTCAGCAAATAAAATACAGAAATTTCATGTTTTTGATATTGCCTCTTGTATTAATAACATAAAGTTTTTATTTCAAAGATAGTGACTTTAAGATTTTTCAAGTCCTCCTGGCTTAAAAATCTAATTGTCAAATCGTACTCTAATATATAAAAGAGTATATACATTCACACTACTATATATTTTAGGAAACTCCGCTGAAGAAGATCACTGGTAAGAAGGATAATATTACAGATGCTGGAATAGTTATTAATTTTCAACAAAGCAACTGTGAAGACGAAATTCCTAGCTTCAAAATTATGTTTATAAATCATAATAGAAATCTACTTGGTATGTCATTTGTTAAGAAAATGCATTACTGAATTCGAAGCACCAAAATCCCCTATCTATTATTTTATCACCCTTGTATAATTTTTTCTTGTAGGTCATTAATCTGTGTCCAAAAAAAAAAAAAAAAAAAAAAGGTCACAACCATTCCAGAATAAATTTAGAAGAATATTTAAAACATAATGACATTAATAACCTTGTTTGTCACATATATGTTTTAATAAAGTACCAAAACATAGAAATAAAGTGTACAAAATTAATCTCTCAAGAAAAACAAATAAAAGTACTTAAACTGGTGGCAACTAATTAAGGCTACCTTTATTTGAGTCTTTTAAGGGTTCAAACTCTTCTGCCAGGAGATATAACATAAGGGAGTTTTTAAGTAGGACCTTTCATTTTGCACTATGAATACATACATATTTTTACTGATGGATTAATTTTTCAACTGTCTGATCTATGGATGTTCATTTTAAAAATTTGTAGTTCATGATCAGGAGTTGCTCTAGTTATAAATCAAAGCGTTGAAAATTGAATCCAACAAGTAAGCCATAATTCTGCTTGAATAAAATAGATCGAACTACTGTAAAAATTCTCCTGAACATAAAGGAATACACGTACAAATTATTCGATGTACACTAGGGCCTTGGTTAGCTAAAGATGAGGCTAGCGAGCAAGGCACCAATTTTCAAGATGGGCAAAGCTATCTCGATCATGTTCATAAAACGATTCTGTAAAATACACAGAAACTTGAAATTAATTAGGAGTACTTCTCCAGGGAAAGCAGCAAGCGGAAATTGTTCATATTTAAACATTTTAAAGGAAAAAAAGAAAAAAACATGCAAGGTGTTACAATTACTAAGAGAAAATAACACGTGCCATGCATGCACGTGCGTATTCAGTTATTAAATTTTGATTAATTGTTTTTTTTTTTTTCCTTTTTGTCGTTCTGCATGTGAATACCATTTCAATCAGATTTTGTTAAAGGAAATTATAAAACTTAGATTAAGATAAATATGCTAAAAGGAAAACATGCCAATTACCCCAGAATAATCGTAAATTAACTTAATTTAGGGCATGTTTGGGGGTCATTTGAAGATGGTATTTGAAGGTTGGGTTGTAAATGTGTGTTTGGGGGGAAAACTTTTAAAAAGTTCTGTGATATAGAACATTATGCAAAAATTTGCAATGTGTTTGGAAAAAATATTCATAATGGATCTTGTCTTATTCGTCTCGTTATTCCGACTATTTCGATAAAAAAATCATCTCATTCTAATTTGAAATGAGAAAGTTATGAACTTTTAAAGTTTGAGTTTTTGATAATGGAAGAGAGAAAAAGTTCAATGTAAAGTTGGGATTTTAAAATCCAAACGGTGGAGATGATGCTCCAAACGGCCCCTTAGATATGGTCATCTCAAATGATTTAGGAAGATTGACCTTGTATCAAGATTCAAGTTGGTTCGGTTTGGGTAGAGTCTCTTTCATTGTCCTCGAATGCAATTTCCTTTCAAAAAGTTTTTTTTTTAATATTTTTTTAAAGGATTTTTTCTCTCAACTTTAGTAATACCATCCACCTTTTATTTATTATTATTATTTTTTAGTAGCATCATCAATTTTTGACTTTTCTGTCTATGATGAAACCAAATTAATAAATATATTTCTTGAGAAGTTAAGAAGCATTAAAGCGGATTTATATAATTCTTTAACTAGCTAATCAGCTAATACGACGAACTTTCTCGATCAACTTCGTGATTTTTTTTTCCCTACTTTATAAGAATTAATCAATCACTAAGGTTGACAAATAAATACAACCAAGTACTAAAATTATAACTATCTTGTACATCAGCAAAAGAAGAAGAAAACGCATATTATCATTTATATTATTCAACATTATTCAAATGTATTATTGTGCTTGAGTGTTTGTGTTTGTGTTTGGTTTTTTTTTTTTTATTTAAATAATTTACATATGTTTGTAATGGGTAGGTTTATTGACAACTCTTCTTTTACTTTTTTCATCCACATTTTAAACCACCTAAACAAATTAATTGTTGACTTGAAAAATTACTTGTTCCACTACTTTAGTTTTCTCAAAATGCCCTTATAACTAAGCTATTTTCTTTTCTTATTTCTTTGCCACTAAGTTTAAATTCCCTATGTACTTTCCCTTAAAGTAAAAAACAATTTTTTTTGTTGTTATTTTTTAATATGTCTTTGACAAGGTTTCTTTTTGTTTTTGTTTTGTTTTTTTTGTTCTTTTTGTTTTTTGTTTTTTTGTTTTTTTGAGATATACAACATTACTTTTTCATCAGTTTATACGTTTAAAGTAATTTAATTCATGAGCTTCCACATTTGTTTAAAAATAATATACCTTTTCTATCACTTTTACTTATTTAAAAAAAAAAGAAAAAGAACATTGTAGCAAATAACATATTTTATAGATACTTTTGAAGTTTATAGTATATTTTTCAAAAGATAATAAATTATAGCATAAATCCCTAGATTTCCTTAGATTTTTTAAAAAGAATTTCGGATTTATAGGTAATTTTTATCAAAAAATTTATGTACATACTTTCATGTTGGAGCGAGAAATGATGGAGGTTTGTTTGTTTGTTTGTTTTTCTTATTTTTAATATTATGTGATCATAAAGTTGCTTATGCACTATTTATTACTATACTTAAAATTTTATGCTATAATTTACTATTATTCTCTTAAAAAAACAATTTTTTAAGTAAATTTTACTCGTTTCAAATATGCTATTTTGCTTTTTCTCTCCCTTCGAAAAAGTGGAAAAAACCAAAGTAGCACAATATTTTATTAAAGTGAGAAAAAATTTGTTAAATGATCTACAAACCCACCTAGAGTACAAACACATGATTTCAAAAATCCCACATAATCCTTTGTATTGTTCTAAAAGTTATATGATTTCGAATTATTCTGATGAAAGATATGTATTTTTTTCCCCTACATATATATCGGCTATCTCCATTTTATTTAAAAAAAAAAAAAAGAAAAAAGAAAAAAAAAAGCAGTAGGAAAAAGTTAATTAAGTGTTGGAGAACCTAATTAACATCACAAATAGTTGATATATGTAGAAGACTAAATTTTACCTCTAATTAAAAATGTAAACCCTTTGTGATTAATTGACTAAATTTTAACTAAAACATTTTTTCTTTCAAAAGAGAAAAAACTGTTTAAGAAAAAAAAAACAAATAAATTATTTATAATGGCTTTTTGAGAAAATTAAAGAGTGAAACAAGTAATTTTTTATTTTAAAATTAATGTGTAAGGTGGTTTTAAAACATGGGTGAAAAAAAATAAAATTGGGGCTATCAATCGACGCAATCGTTTATAATTTGTAGCCAGTCACGCAAATATATTTGAGAAATATAGTAATAATTAGTATAGCTTTAAAAACAAAAAAGATATATTTATATATATATATATATATATTAATTAGAATAACTTACTCTTTTCCGATCACGATGACTTCTTCGAGAACTTGCACGTACAATACGTAATAGAACGATTAAAATGCTACCTAAATCGCTATATACATCTAAGGGTTCGTTTGGTATTTAGGTTGAGTTTGAGATGAGATTAAAATTTTAAATTGAAGTTGGTTGATTTTTTAAAAATTAATTATAATTTTTGTTGATTTTTTCAGAAGAATACAAAAAACAATACTAAAGTATAGTTGAGTTCAAACTCAACTGTAATTCCAAACGTAGGCTAAATTAGACTAGTAATAAAGAAACATAAACCAAGATAACAGGATTAAGCTTCTAGACCAAAATTACATCAAATAAAAGATATATACCCTCTCTCTCTCTCTCTCTCTCTCTCTCTCTTTTTTGGTGACTTACTCGAGCGTCTACGTCGATGCGACCTTAAACGTTTGTGTACTGCCGCCACCGACACCCGGACATTGCGTACAAGGGCAACACTTTGATGGTGTAAACGACCTCGCTGCCAATCAAACCATGGTGCTAATAAAATACTTCCGACGATGTTTGATATATATATATATATATATATATATTTACATACATATATTTGTATTTTACGTTATGAAGCTCACGAAATGATGACACAGAGAGAATAGATCAAATATATGTAAAGGGATGTTTGGTCACGCACGAGTAATGTTAAATTTTTGGTGGAACAAGCTAATTTGAAGGCCAAAATTATTATTGAAAAAAAAAAAGATTGCACTTTCATCTTTAATTTTGGTCTTGGTTGGCCTTAAAGATTTAAAATAATTAGGACAAGACCAGAGTTGTTGTTGTTGTTGTTTTTTTTTTTTCCTCAGAGGATAATGAGGTTATTGGAAGATATAAAACGTATAATGAGAAAAAATTATCCATGCCTTGGTACGAATCATAAGACATAGGAACGTGATATACTACTGCATGTCTGGATAGAAACCATGTATTGTTTTATGAGCCATACGTGAGAAATTATATCCTACAAATAACGGATTTTTAAACAAAAAATAATAAAAAAGGACTCAGTAAATTAAACTTGTACTCAAGTTATTTCTTCTTGACCGGAATGAATAAAAACTTAAAAATATTTGAAGCTGATTCGATTTCATCAAAATATAAAAGTTTAATATAGTACAATGAGAATATAGGAAACTATTTCGATTTTATGAAAGTTGAAAATTCTTGAGCAGACTAAGTGAAGAAGTATACTTTTGTATTTCATAATTAATTTATTACCTGATGATTCCGATGCCACATAGTGGATGAATCTGCAATTGTTATCTCTTGCTGATCTAGATCTAGTCCAGACTAAAATGCAAAAAATCTCCAAGGAAATGCACGCAATACCTACATCATATCGAGTACTAATCTAGGGAAGCGATATTTCAAAGTCGTCTCTACCGAGAAAAAGTCAGTAAAATTAAATAGTAAGTTGTTGTTGTCGTTTGTTGTTTGTTTCTTTTCTTTTTTCTAAATTATAAAATATAACAGGTTGTTCTATGCAAACCAATTGTTGTACTTAATTATTATTTTTTAAAAGAAGTAAATGCAGATAGAGTCGACAGTGTTGCCGCTCGAAACTTCATATTGGGTCTTGGAAATTGTAACATATACATGAATAGACATATATATATATATATATATATATATGCACACATATATGTATTTTAAATATCGAAGAAGCATTCGGCTTCTTTCCTCTAAAAGGAGATCCAATATTGTATTGTCAAATTCATGAGTCAAACACTATATTTTGAACAGAATAATCATCTAGTAAAGATGTCAAACAAGTCAGTTCAGCCCGACCCAGCTCATTTTTTTTTAAGTCCATTAATTCTTCATTTTGTGCCATTTACTTATGTGTCGTGCCATCGCCGTTCCGTTTGACAACATATTTGTTTTTAAGTCATTATTCATGAGTTATTTTCGTTTGAGAAACATGCCGTCGTCTATCATGTCTGTAGTCGTATTCCTAATTGGTGCCGTACGTTTATCCGTAAAAACTTGTTAACGTACTTAAATTTCATTTGTTCAAAAAACAAATGTAGGCGTCCTTAACTTTCGGTGTCGTTTTTGTGTGCATTGTCGTTACTTCACTTTGTCGTTGTTGTCAGATATGATATGAGTGTTGTATATATTGTTATTTTTTGCAGTGTTAACATGTTAACCGAAGGTCCAGAACAGAACAGAACAAGAAATTGCAGCCAACAAATTCAAGGCATTAAAAAAGGGGAAATATTTCATGGGTACACACTGGAAATGTACTCGAAGCTTAGGGAGATTTAACCCCCTTTATTCCAATCATTGGACAAAATGTTCAAAGTTGGAAGCGTTTGGAGCAAAGGTTTTGAATAGAATTTTGATATTGGAGATAGTTGATATTTTCAAAGTAATTATAATTTTTTGTTAGTTAATATTTTCAAAAAATAATATAATTTTTTTTAACTTTTCAAAAAAATACAAAAATTAATCTAAAAAAATCAGGTTTGAACCTTCGAACCAAACACTCCAAAAGTTTTATACAAAACATGAAAACTACACCCGATGTGCTTTCAGTTATAGTCTATATTAGTAAATTAACATTCAATTCCTTCACAAAACGTGGAGTTCAACTCCACGATCGTCAAATTAAAATATATATATATATATATATATAACCACACTGGAAATATTTCATGAGTACACACTACAAATTTACTACACGAATTTTAAAGGAGATATGCATATATATATATATATATATATATTTATTAACCACCTTCAACCCAATTATTGCACTAATAAAAATCTAAAGTTTTATACAAAACATGAAAACTTGATGCTTGTGTAAAACCAATGACTAATGAACTTGAAGCATCTCCACAACTTGGCTCATGGTTGGTCTTTGGTCTCTGTCTTCCTCCACGCATTTCAGAGAAACTCCCAACAAAACTCCCATCTTCTCCTCATCATATTCACCTTCTATCCAACTTTCCATGATCTTTCCCACACAACATTCCATATTATTTCCATCACTTTCATTAACCTTCTCCCTCACCCAAGCAACTTGAAAAATATCAGTAAAACATAGTGTAATTTTTACAAAATATTAGGTAATATCGAGGAAATATCGGAATTTAGATGGAAATTGCAATTTCAAAATTTTCAAAATTTTGGATTTCTATCATTTATTATCTTTTTGAGCATGCTATAATTAACTTCTAATTTTTAAAATAGATGATGAGGGAGAGCAATTAGCAACTAGCAACTAGCAAGCGTGTTATAATTATCTTATAAATAAAAGAGCTAAAAAATAAAATAAAAGCCAACACATAAAAGCTAAGAGAATATGTTGTCCTAGACTTCTACAAACTTTGCACAATTTCTTATTTGTGAAAAATACATTGGGAAGAGATCAACAAACTTATATTTAACATGTTCATAATTATATTTAACTATATTCAAATAACATTATGGCATCAAATTTTGCTTTAATCAAGATGACATCCCAACTATTTTTAAACCTCATGGGACTTCCTTTTGATATTAAAATATATAAGATACAATATGTTTCTTATGTAAAACTTGTGTATTCATGTATCTTTTTAATATCTGTGCGTTATCCTAAAATGTTAAAAAATAAATTTTAAACCAAATTTTAGTAACTTCTGTTATTTTTTCTTATATTTCTATTGATAATGATAATATCTCCAAAATTTTTATAAAATTAGATTACCGGTATTTTCGTTGATATTAATATTTTCATCATTGGTGGAAATTGCAATATAATGGTTAGAGACCTGGCCGACCTATGGTCGTCAAAGTCGGGCTTTGTTTTGTTTTGCTTTTGTTATATTTTTCTTTCTTTTGATAATTCATCAAAAACTTCGGATTGACATCAAATTTGATCATTAAAAAATACGATCGAATTGTCTCATTGCATCTTATATAATTCAAAATGGAATAAAAAGAATCCTTCACATTATCTATTCTTGCAATTTTAATAACTTTTCAATCATATATAAGTCACAAGACTCATTTGTAAGTGACAGTTTTCTTCAAACAATTTTCATCATGCATCGTTGGTAATCCAACAATCACACGTGATAAAAACAGTTAATTAAAATTAGCTAACGTTTTAATGATGAAAGGACAACTTACCACAAACTAAAAGGGATATTTATTACGTTTTAAGTTGTAGAAAGCAAGAAAGACAAGCATCTTATTCTTAGATAATCAAAATTTAAATTAACCGGAAACTTCATAGAAGTTTCTAAAAAGAAAGAAAAATTGACCGGGAACTTAATAGAAATTCCTAGAAAGAAAGAAAGTCTTTGGGACTAATATATTGGAACTAATATATTGGACCACACTTATCAAGATATTATGAGCCATAAATGAGAAACGAGTTGTTGCAATAATTTAGGGACTCACGGGGGAACAAAAGACTAATGACTTTGAAGAATATCCACAGCTTGGCTCATGGTGGGAACAAAAGTTTTATGCAAAACGTGAAAACTACACACTCATGTGATTTCATTTCTAGTCGATATCAGTAATTTAACACTCAACTACTTCACAAAACGTGGAGTTCAACTTCACGATCCTAAAATTCTTTTAAAAAAAAAAAAAAAAGACTGCCACACTGGAAATATTTCATGAGTTCACACTGGAAATATATATTAACCCGGCCCCTTTAACCCAATTATTGCACACAAAAAAATATAAGTTTTTATACAAAACGTGAAAACTAGATGCTTGTGTAAAACCAATGACTAATGAACTTGAAGCATCTCCACAACTTGGCTCATGGTTGGTCTTTGGTCTCTGTCTTCCTCCACGCATTTCAGAGAAACTCCCAACAAAACTCCCATCTTCTCCTCATCATATTCACCTTCTATCCAACTTTCCATGATCTTTCCCACACAAGATTCTATGTTATTTCCGTCACTTTCATTAACCTTCTCCCTCACCCAATCAACTAGAGCTCTACTTTGAGCCTCCACAATCCCATTATCTTCTTCATTCACACATGGGCTCCTTCCACTCAACATCTCCAACACAACAATCCCATAACTGTAAACATCGACTTTCGACGTGATCGACTGGTTGGTAACCCACTCCGGAGCCATGTAACCTCTCGTCCCCCGAATCTTCGAGAAGCTCGCTTTGCCAAGCGCTCCTCTATCCAGCAGCTTCGACAACCCGAAATCCGCCACCTTCGGTTGGTAATCAGTGTCTAGTAGCACGTTCTCGGGCTTGACGTCGCAGTGCAGAACCCACTCCAAGCACTCTTCGTGCAAATACGCGAGGCCTCTCGCGGTTCCTAGCGCAATTTCGTATCGCCTTTTCCAATCGAGGACTTTTGTCGATAAGTTTTTCTTGAGGGAACCGTGTTCCAAGTACTCGTATACCAAAAGCCTGTGCTTTCCCTCCGAGCAGTACCCCCACATTCTTATCAAGTTCATGTGGTTTACCCTCCCAATGATGTTAACCTCTGCTAGAAATTCGGCTTCTCCTTGGTAGGTTTCACCGAGTCGTTTTATTGCCGCGATTCCAAAATCGGAGAGGATACCTTTGTAAACAACTCCTCCCGCGCCTCTTCCTATCTCTTCCGCGAAACCGCGAGTAGCCTTTTTTAGCTCTGCGAAGCTAAATCTCCTGAATCCAGTCGCTGCAAGAGCTTGAGTTCCTGTATCTTCACCGGAGCTTCGTTGGGCTCTAACTAGTAAACACCGGACGCAAATTATAGAAATGAACTCAAGTACTCCCACACCACAAGCAAACCAATACATGGATTTAAAAAACACATTGGCGTGGCTTTTTATGTGAGTGGTGATCGTGTTATTTGAGCAATCTAACTCGAATTTTTCATTAGATTTCTCGAAAGAAAGGAGGTGAGTCTTGGGAACTCTCAAGTACATGTTTCCGTATGACCCTGGTTCTTGGAATCCATTACGAAGAATTGTCTTGGGGTAGCAGTTAAAATCGGGCGGCTCTGTCCATTCGTAATACGCATATTGGAATCCCACACAGTCACAGGACTCTAAGCATAAATCAATGCAAGCCTTTAAGGTGTAGTTTGGGAAGGAGCCGTTATCATACCCGTAGAAGTCGGAGTTGGATATCTTGAGGAAGCTAGACTTGTTTTTGTTGCAGGAGAGACTAAATTCTGGTTCACATCCATAAGACCAATCAGTAGGATTTCTCATCCTGTGTCCAGGAAGGCAAGAACATTCTCTACCAGAATCTGGACTATATCTACACAAGCTATTAGCGCCGCAAAGGCCATGAATCTTGCAAGGATCCGTGAAGGCTTGCCATGTTACAGCCCATTTCTCTCCTCGGTTCTTTCGGCTGTACAATCTGAGATTTCCATCCGAATCAATCCTCAACATTCTCTGAATCTTCACACCATAATCAGCGGACGAAATCAAAAACCCGTCGGACGAATTGAAATTCCCCAACGAATCAAGCATCGCGATCGGGGTCTTATTGGACGGGGCTGTTTCAGTGCTTTGAAGCCAAGCGGACGGCCCGTAAACACTGAAAAACTGAAAACTGTCGTAATTAAGACGGAGAGCATTGTTACCATCGAAGACAAATTTATAGAAGCCAGAGGAAAAGTTCGTCTGGCTTCTCGACGAGACAAGCTTTCCAAACCTAGTGAGTGGCTGCTCTGGGAGAAGGGTGTCTGTAGGCGAATCGAAGCTTCGCCACAAAACGTGGCCGTCCGAATTACGAAGAACCATGTTGCCGGTGTCCTCAAGGTGCAACTGCGAAAGCGAGTGGGAGAAGGTGGTAGTTTCCCAAACAGTAGTACTGATCTGACTACCATCGCTTAATACAAGATTACCAGTCTTGAGGAGGCTTAGTTTCGAGCTTCTTCCGTTGACAGGCTTGTCGCGATTTGCCATCCAAACTATGGTGCGACTACGACTACGCATGTGAGGAGGCTCGGTGAACCATATTGCGAAGCAGTATGCATTTTCGCCGACGGTATGAAAACCCGCCGAGAAAATGTTGTTTGGCGAGGTCAAAACGTCGAGGTCTGGCTTCGTGGCAGAGAGGGATGATCCTGAAATGAGAGTAAGATGATTGGTTTTTGAAGCAAAAAGTAGTGGAGAATAAGTGATTGCGAGAAAGAGCAGACAAGAGATGATCATTGTGACCATGATTTTTTGTGAAAATAAACACCAAATAAAAGTCTTTTTGGCAGTGGAGTTAAAAAGACCATTAGTACTTGGTTGCGGGCAACATGATACGATGTATATATAGACACACACACGAAAGAGTCTAAAAACGTGTGCTATGCACATGTTACATGTTAGATGCATTTGAAAATTTTTAAATACATGTGGAAAGTTTGAAAAATAAACCTACAAAAAAATAAATAAATAAAAAGGACCTAAAAAATTAGAAAAGAGAGGCATGAAAAAAAATACAAATATATATATATATATATAGGGAAGGGTTATGCTAGAGACCCTTTGAGGGTCACTACCGGTAGAGTCTTTTTTTGGACCGTTAAGATTCAATCAAACGGTTGAAAAGTTATTGGTGTATTATAGTTACCATATACCTTACCTCAAACAAACTTTCCCACCCCTATTTTCTCCGTCGCCGGCGACCATTCCGCCGCCGGCGACCCACCTCCGGCCGGCTACCGATGACTTTTTCACTCTATCCCCTTCCTCTCTCTTCTCTTCTCCCTCTCTTCTCTCTCTCTCTCTCTCTCCGGCCGACCCCCCTGTCCCCACCCCCGGCCGCCTCCACTGCCGCCCCAGCTCCGGCCACCCCTCCCCCGCCGGCAGTCCCTCCCGCTCTTCCCCTCTCTCTCTCTTCCCTTTCTATTCTCCTCTCTCTCTTCCCTTTCTCTCTCTTCTCCTCTCTCTCTCTCTTCCCCCGCCGGCGCCCTCCCACCTGGCCTCCCCCCACCCCCCGCCCCCCCACTGCAGGCCCCAACCCCGGCCACCCCCTCCCCGCCGGCACCCCTCTCTCTCTTCCCCTCTCCCCTTTCTCTCTCTTCTCCTCTTTCTCTCTTCCCGGCCCTCGGCCCCCCCACCCCGGCTGCCCGGTGCCCCCCCATCCCACCCCACCGCGACTCAGCCCAGCCCCCCCACCCTACCCTCGACGTGAGAAGAGAGAGAGAAAGAGAGGGGTAGTCGCGGGTGGGGAAGAGAGAGAGATGAGAAGAGAGAGAAAGGGGAGAGGGGAAGAGAGAAAGGGGGTGCCGGCGGGGTGGGGCGGCCGGGGCTAGGGCCGGCGGTGGGGGGGGCGGGGGGGTGGGGGGTGGGGGGAGGCCGGGTGGGGGGCGCCGGCGGGGGAAGAAAGAGAGAGAGGAGAAGAGAGATAAAGGGAAGAGAAAGAGGAGAAGAGAAAGGGA
>CM046382.1:16209163-16234163 GCA_025413485.1 Ficus microcarpa | reverse complement strand
TATGCCTGCTATGAACTACCAGCAATCCAAACAAGTGAGTTTTTAATTCAAATAATTATTTTGCTATTATTACCAACAGATATATTATATTTAATCAAAGTAGAAAATGCTTTTTTTTTTTTTTTACATAGAAAATATACGGTAATTTGTTGTTATGATTAATTTTATATTACTGACTTTTTAATACACACAAATAAGTACATGTATATTTTTATGAGATAGATCGACCATAAATATCTAAAAGAGGAGGACAATTTTATAATACCGACTTATTAAATTAAGCTTCGAACGTTTGTTGTTCTACACAGGCTAAGATGCAGACAGCCATACAATTAGGACAGCTGCTAGCGAACATTGGAACTATAGCTGCTACACCCTCATGTAACATTCTCTGAAAAATATATTATATATATATATATATATATATATGAAGACAAATAAGTGTATCCCTCTATATATATGGAGTAAATTGCTCGTTATAATTAATATTTTTTCTGAAGTTGTAATTTGGTCTCTAATTTTTATTTTTGTGGTTAATAAGCTCGCAAACTCTTTTAAATTGTGCAATTTGATTCTTTACCCCAAAAAAAAAAATGTTAAAATTAGATTAAATTAATCAGGTATATGTAAGTTGATTATAATTTTTTCCTTAATTATCTTAAAATAGTAAATCATATGTGATTAACTTGATATTTTCTATTAAATTTCCAATATCTGTTAAATAAAAAAAGAACATTTTGTACTATTTTAAAGAGTTTCGAGATCCTTTGACCACAAAAAAAATATCGAGGCCAAATTGTAACTCCATAATAAAATTCGGGATCAAACGAGTAATTTATCTTACATATTGTTGTAGTTGTTTTTTCACCACTAAGCTATAAATTTGAATATCCCAGATTCTAGCTAGTCTCATTCGAAGGAATCGGACTTATGTTTTTGCCTGTTACTTATAATGTTGATTTTTTTTTTTTAATGAAAGCTATTATTAAGGAGTTTCAATGAATTGCTCTCTTGTTTATTTTAATTAATTACCCATGGATCATTGTTAGGGCACAACGACAGGAACGGAAAGCAAAAGAACATCCCAAAAGAAATCAAGATTATTATTGTTATATAAATATAGGGTAAAATATATAGGATCGATTTTGTGTCCGGTTGCCGGACATCCGACACTTTAATTATGTTCGTTTGATGAGACTTGGACGGTGAGATTTGATGAAACCAAACGAGGGGTAAACTAGCAAGGAGAAATACTAACACGTCTATAGACTAGGTTTAAGATTTTAAAAAAAAAAAAAAAAAAAACGCCAAAAGGGGTGTAGAGTTAAAATAAAGGGAACAGTGTGTGGCATACAAAATTTTTTTTTTATTTCACCATTTGCTATCAATTTCTTTCTTTCTTTCTTCTTTCTTTTTTTTTTTTTTTTTTTTTTCTAGTTTGTTTGGTATTTAAACTTAATTATAATTATAAATAGTTTTTTTTTTAAATTCCAGTTATATTTCTTTTTGAAAAATCAATAAAAATTATAAATATCTTTGGAAAAATTAATCTATTATAATTTAAAATTTTCAATATCAACCAACATATCAAACACAAGCTTCGTCCCCCCCCCCCCCCCCCCCCCCCGCGTTTAAAAAATGCAAAGCCCATTAGCTCTGCAAAATCCTCCTCCTCGGATTGCTTTCTCAGAATCTGGGGATGTTTCGAACTTTTGAGGGAAGGTGATTTTTTTTTTTTAATCGAACCCTATACGTGAAAAGACAAAACCCACTAGAAAGAAGTAGCTAAACAAGAAATTGAAATTCAAAAACCCAGAAAGTGGTTTGAAAGTAGGTTCATATTTTGAGCTGTAGAAGAGCTGATGCATGCTTTTCTTATCTCTGTGCATTGAGACTTTGTGTTTTGAAGAAAATGGCCCTACTTCCTCTTTAGAAGAGCTGTTATTTCCTCTTTCATTTTATTTTAAAAAATGGCCCTATTTCTTTAGGAAGTTATATACATATATGCACGCGCGCGCATATATATATATATATATATATACATATCGTTGATTTATGGCATTAGGTGAAGATTCTCAATCTGGAAAGAGAAGAATATTAAAAAACTTATGAAGTCAAGAAGAAAGTTTAACAAATAGAAAGTCATCATGTAAATATTAAAAATTTAGTAAACTTAATCCCAGCCATCCAATTGTGACTAAGCATGACTTTGACGATGACATGTTAGAATACATTATACATCTTATTACCTACATGTGAAAATGGAGGTCGGAAAGAGAAAGCATTTCAATAACTTGGTTAATGATATGACTGTTGACTTCTGTTGATTTTTATTTTTCTAAAGGTTCGTTTGGTTTGTATGTTTGTTTTTAAAATGAATTTTTTTTTAAATAAAACAGAAAGTCATTTTATCTAGAACATGAAATGTCGTTTGGATGTGTAAAAAAAATTTCCCTTTTCTCTTAATTACACCAGAACCATAATTCTCAAAAATAAAATAACTAGCCTCAAATATATGTATACAAATATATATATATTTTTCACTTGATGGAATATTAGATTCTAAGCTAGAAGCTCGAAAAGTCGGGTGTTACATGTGTTGTGTCGTCAAAGTCAATTTCCCATGCAAAGTAAACATTAAAATTGTTGATGGGGCCTGGTAGATCTGGTGGGTGACATGTCGAGGATATCAATGCGGCTGTCTTTGGCTAGCTAGTAATGGATCCGATGTGACCAGAGATGTTGAATAGTTGGAGTAGAAATTAGGTTAGGGCCTCCATTATAATTTGGATCCAAAAGGTTTGGAGAAAATTGAAGAAGGATGGCTACTAGGACGTCCTCTATTGCCAAATCACCAAAGAACCTGCAATAATATAAGAGAGTCGACTGAAAAAGAAAACTGTAAGATCGAAGTGGGAGGAGTAATCAGATAGTTGATGGAAATTAGAGAAGGGTAGGTCAGAGATGAGTTACTGTCTCTGGAATGATTACGAATGTGGCTCAGGATCACACCAGAGACGAACGCAAATTGCCTCTGAAGATGAACTTTGGTGAATTCTAGAAAATATTTCACAAATGAAGAACTTGATGAAGGTAATAGAGTTTCTACCAGGAGATGAAGTTCTAGGTGGTTTTTTGATGGAGAGAGAGTTGTGTTTGCATTGAGGAGATCGTGTTGTGTCTATGCTTTGCTCTGGAGAATTGGGGCTAATTATAGGAGAGGTTTGAGCCATTTTGGATGTTGCTTGGGATAGACATCCCCTGGGCTATGGAGGGTCCTTGTCACACTCCATCCTACTTCTAGCATCCAAGGGGTGACAGTTTTATGTTTGAGTTCCAAGGAGCACTAAAAATGGGAAGTGATGAACACTAGGGGGTCAAAGTTAAGTGTCTTCAAAAGCCTAGAAACTTCTACAGGTTACTTTTTAGTCTCTAGAGTGGGTGACTTGCTAAGAACTGGTCCAAAGCAAGCAACTAGTCTAAATATGGACAAACATGTTGCCTCCGAAGCCGGACCAAATAGTACTCCGAAGACTGGTCAAAGAAACGCAAAAGCCATTGTCTTGGTCTCTAGAGTGGCTTACATAGCGGTAAGAAGCTTCTAGAACTAACCTTTTGGGTCTTTTGGGTGACAATAAAGAAAAGATAGGCTTTTTGGGCTATCACTTATGGTTGACATATACACTTTGGTCTACTTAAGGTAAGAAATAGGGTTTCATTAGGTATTTCTCCATCACTCATTTATCTTAACAAGTCAATTTGAAACCCCCAAGTGAGATCAAAAACCAACTTTGACAAGGGTAAATGGACCTATTTGATTACTCATGATCCACCAAATCACAACCCACGTGAGTTCCCCAAGTGTGACTTGGGTCCACGAAACGAGATGCACCAAATCACACCACGAGATGCAAGTATTGAGCTTGGGTCTTAAAAAAAGACCTTGTACAAAAATAGGTATCAATAACAATAAATGAAATGTAAAAGATATGGGGCAACAAAACGCACGAAACAAGGACGAAACTGAGTGAAACAAAAAAAAGAAAAAAAAAACACACACACACACATACGTACACTTTTCTCTTTTAAAAATTTAAAAAATAAAGCTAAATGACATGTTTGTTGTTTGCTTTCCTAGTACAAAGAAATCTATAAATATTAGTACTACTTCTACACAGAGTCATTAAAAATATACATATATATATACATAAAAGATTTTTAATTTCCTGGGTAAGGCTCTAATTAGAGAGAGATTAGTGGAGGATTTGCGTCGGACCGCACACAGTGGAAGGCCGTTCTTTGGAGGACTTTGCAAAAAGTTTGTGGAAGGAATGTACTTCACTTGTGTCAAATGCTTTGATAATGATAATTTTGATTCCAATTTCAGTGTTTGCTCTCAGTGTTTTGGTGCTGAGACATATGAGCATTGTCACGATGACTTCCTCGATCCCATTGTTCTGCTTCGGAATAAGAGAATGGAAGCCCTTATTATGCCCCTCAGAATCGAACCTAAATGAGGTAAAATTTATATTTCTCTAGTTTTTTCTATTCCTATAAAACTTTGTTTGAAAAAACAGTCGGAATTAAATTTTTTCAATTCATTTTTATTTTTTTTTCCTGACAAGTTAATAAAAATTTTAACTAGTTTTTGACACTTTCAACCCAGAAAAACTCAATTCCAACCAAGGATGCACCAAATGCAAGCAAAAAGTAAAAGATTGTTTCTTTTTTTTTTTCTTTTTTTTTTTTTTTTGAATAAGCAATTGAAAAAAAAAAAAAACCATAATAATTGTTTAGACAGCGAAATCAAGATTAATGTAGTACAATTCATATTCGTTTAATATAATGAGTAAGTTACGCGAACAGTTTCGTGAGTCGAAGACAAGATGGGCATTATTTGTCATGTCAAGCATTCAATGCGGGCATGATTGAGTGGAATTGTAGATGTTGTGGAACAATATCTATTATCTATACCTATAAGAAGTCTCAGTATTTTTATTGTGCATTTGTGATTTCGTCCAAACTGTTTCATTTTGGACAAAATTTTTTTTTGTTTTTTGGTCCGTCTTTTTTCTTTTTCTTTTTTTCTTTCGGTCTAAATTTTTTTCATTTTAACCATTTTTGTATATTGATATATTTTTAATATTTTAATCATTTTATTATTTTGATTTTTGTTTTCATGTGTTTTTTTTAAGGTATTTTGTTGAATTTTTTGGACGAAAAACTTTTCTTTTGGTGCTTGTGTTTTTTATTTTTATTTTTATTTTTATTTGACCAGTGTGTCTGTTTAAGCTATTTGCTTTGTGCGGACGTCAAAATCCTTGTTTGCTTCAGCTCTTGGGTAAGTACAGATATCAAACCTTCAAACCTCTTCGTTCCAACCTCTTGTTTGCTTCTCTTTCTCCCTAGCCTCTTCGTTTCTTTCTCCAACCCATCAAACCCCAAATCCCATTTTCCTATTATCTCATGTTGTTGTTGTCTTTTTTTTTTTTTTTGGTCGTTAACTAATATACGCAATTCTTAAATTTGATCGAGAAATTTGATCTGGGTTTTGCTCATTTGGTTGATTTTATTATTTTAATAAAAAAACCCCGAATGAGAAGCTCTGTGGTTAGCACGATCTGAGAACTCAAGGTCGATGAGTTTGAATGATGCTCTGCTCTGCTTGCTTGATGGGAAAATGTGGGAAACGAGAATGAATTAAGTGGTTTTTAGTAACGTGATTACGGGATTCTGGATTTATACCGTCTTATTTAGTTGGTAAAGCACCTGATAATAAAATATGAATTCAAGCGAGGATTATATTTTTAAGTAAATGTGCTTTAGATTTGATTTTTGTGAAGTTTTCGGTTCAATTTATAGATGCAAATTTGTTATCTTGTTTAATTATTTGATTAATTAATTATTTTTTTTTTCCACTTGATTTCATTCTTGAAGAAATAAACGCCAATTATGTATTCCAGTTATAGTTTCTTGTAACTGAAATTTTTGGTTCGGTGACTGGTGAGAGATTTTTTTTTTTTTTTTTTTTTTTTTTGGGAAATATGGGTCAGAGTGTTTGCAATGTTAGTAGCTTCTTTATCTTTCAAAAAAGTATGCTTCTTCCTTTGAAAATTTAAACTTCAGTGACATTGTTTTACTTTCTGGTGATACTTGGAAAGACAAAGAAGAAGGTAAGTTTTGAACTATTGAATACAATTGCACACATGTGCCATTTTTATGTTTCAGTTTGCATTTTCAACTCACTTTTTCAGACGTTGTAGATAAATCTTGAAAAGTTTCTTTGATTTTTTTTCTTTCTTTCTCTCTCTCTTCTTCTTCTTCTATTCTAGATGGAATGTTGCACGATGTGAAAAGGAATGGTTATGGACAATGGAAAATTGTGATCGACAGAGCCTATAACAACTTTTTTGAATTTAAGTTAGTATTCTCGGTGTCTTTGGGGTGTTGTTTCGTTGTCACAATGCTGTCTTTGCCACACAATTTATTTCACAGTTTTTTGGATGTTAAATACCATTGGATAGGTGACTATTTATTCGCATTGGAAGCACATCACATTGTGGCAAGGTAGGAAAACTATATAAATTCACATGCGTTTGTTTGTGCGTATGGTTCTGTTGTGTTGTAAATTGTGATAATTTAGTATCTTTTTTATAACGGCTTGGCCTTAGTTTTTGTAGGTTAATCTATGAAACTAAATATTTTCTTTTTGCCATAAAAACTTATTTTACAGAGCAGTGGATCATAAGAATGTCCTTGTTTGTGTTTGTAACTTTGATGAAAATTACGCGCTTGTTATCCTCTTTGGCATGAGTGGTGCATTGAATGAAAAGGAAATGATAATTCTTGTTGTGATCATAGCTTGATGAAGTGTCATTGTTAGACAAGTGGTTTTCTTCTCATCCAAAGAGGAAAAAATCTGTACCAGTCGTACCCAATCGGCAATTGGGAAGTCAACAAACATAACATGACATAAGAGCTACTTCAGCAAAAAAGGCCGTCATTTGGATTACTGGTCTTAGTGGTTTAGGTTTGTTAATTCAATCGACCCCTTATTTCAAATGCCAATAACCATAAAGAAAACTGTTTATGCATTCATTGTATGGTTAGGATGCTTTTGCGTTCGTTTTCATTTGTGTT
The DNA here is from genome assembly GCA_025413485.1 of Ficus microcarpa. Taxonomy (NCBI): domain Eukaryota; kingdom Viridiplantae; phylum Streptophyta; class Magnoliopsida; order Rosales; family Moraceae; genus Ficus; species Ficus microcarpa. The sequence goes on along the minus strand of CM046382.1, from coordinate 16,227,023 downwards.
TCCACATTTGGTCTTGTTTTCTTTTCTTCATATGTGAGTGAATTCCATTGTCAAAACAGGTTTTTTTGTTTTGGGAGTTATGATATCTATCTCTCTCGGTTTTTTAACAGCTGATTCTGTTCTATATGCACAGGAGTTGGTTTTAGAGGAGATTACTTCCTTCATGGACAAAATTTCAAAGTTCAATAGAAGTGAAGCTACTTATCATTGCTAGACAAGGGATCTTAGTTTTAAGTTTAAATTTTTCTTTCTTATTAGCAACTAAATCTTACTTTTTTCTATTTTTTCACTTGTCTAATTTAGGTACTCGTGCAACTGCCAATCTTGTTGAAGTTCACCATAAAAGACAAAGTGAAAAAGATTTTAAAAAAAAAAAAAATCCAAGAGAAGAAAAAACAAAAGGTTCTTACTGATAAAGAGAAACAGAAAGTAAGTCCAGAGCAAGAAAAACAACATAGGAAGAGAAAATTTTGTCTCTCAGATGAACAGAAACAAAAGAAAAGAAAGTATTGGAAAGAACAATATCAGAAAAATAAAGAAAAAATAAGTGCACGTAGAAAACAAAACTATGCAAAATTAGAACCAGTTAGCAATGATGATACTCAATGCAAACAACGTACTGATCCAGTTTATCGAGTGCCGGGAATGTGAAAGAATACAAATTACCCATGGTACTTGTTATTATCTTTAAATTTTTATCATTTTTCTCATTCCTATTTTTTAATTGTTGTCATTTTCTCAGAAGACAGAAATCTTCTGCTTCTGTGTTATCAACAAGAAATGATAAAGGAAAGAACCAAATAAATTCTTTTTCTACTTTTGAAATTAGTAAGACCAACTGTATCTATCTATTGACAAAGCAAACATTAATATGATTTGTACATAATTTGATTCTGGTTAACAATTTGCACATGCTATTGATACTTAACACGTTAACAATTCTGTACCGCACTGTTGAGAAGGAATATCAATGGATCATCAACAAATATACCTTGGTGAAACCAGTGTGGGAGGAGCATGAAAAAATCACACCAATAATTAATCTTACTCCATTATCAGAACTTCAAAAGCACTTGGGAAAATGCGAACAACATCCAATCGGTGAGATTTTAGATCATTACCTGTATTAGCTTCATAAAACAATGTATGATCAAAACATTTATATCACACATTGATTTTTTATTTTATTTTATTTTTATTTTTACTTTTAATGTATATCACATATTTCTTCAATAGATGTCATCACCGTGGCGATAGATAACCTTCCTGTGAAAGAAAAGCACTCATGGAATGGACAACAAACACTTCAGGAAGGATCATCATTGATCAAGTGTAACACTATCATCTATCACAACCCATGTACATTTATCAATAATTAGAATCATTACGCTAGACCCACTTATTATTACTATTTATTTTTTCAGATTGAGACCCAATAATTCTAACTATGTGGGACCATTTTGTGCAAAAATGAAATGTCTTGCTATTATGCAAACTCTACGCACCAAACCAATTATCATTGCAATGGGTTGAAAGTTGTACCATACAAAGGTAAAAAAATCCTTTTGATTTTTTTTTTTTTTAAGCTCAACTTGTTTTGATTACTATGCATATAAGTATACATACGTAGTTATTTATCATTTTATCAACGAACATATTTATTTCAACCTAGGTTTATCTCTTTCTACAAAGTCATTATCCACCTTCATGATAAATCCAAACATTCCTCAAGCTGAATCCTTAAGTTTTTGGTATCATCTTATTTACAGATCATTCTCTCTTTATATTTTGCCTTTATTCATTCACTGCTTCTATCAAACACATTCTAATGCATATTACCAATCAATTAATGTTCACATTTTGACATCTAATTCACAAGGCAAGAGAAAACAAAGCAACCCTTGGTCAAATCATCGCTGGAAAGTCGTACTAAAGCTCCTCATTTACCTTAGCAAGTCCTTCAACTAATGATATCTTAGAAATTAGCAGCATTTCGAGTCTACCAGAAATGGTAATACACCAAAACTTGAACTTTATTTTATAGAAATTTTCTGTTCTCTTACTTTTCCTAAAACTCACTAACCATCTTTAACAAGCAAACAAGCTTTTGGCTGAAGGCAATCGTCTCAATCACAAATTTGGCACGACAATTCTGGTACATAGCTTGCAACAAATGTTACAAAATCACAGGTGCTTCTAACAATGAAAGCTTCGAATGCCTCTTCTGCAACGAAAAGGAGGCAATTGGAACACCAAGGTGAAAAACCCATTTTTTAGTTTTTAATTTTTAACTAATCATTGTACTTTTTACTTAACCATTTCTTTTGAAAACTCACAGATGTCGCCTTCAAGTCGAACTAATAGACAATTCTGGCTCATTACCAGCAACTTTACTTGGGGACACTGCAGAAAAACCTCTCTGTTGTTCAGCAAATGACCTAATGAATAACACTTCTGAGGTACCATCTTTTAATTTTCTTTATCATAGGACATCTAACCTAATGATTATGTCTCAAAATTAAGAAAACTATATCACTTAAATCAAATATAGAGTCATGATTCATTAATTATACTCTTTAGTGTTTTTGTCAAACATTGTTTGTTTTGCGGTAAATATACATCTTTATAATGCTCTTCAAACTGGGCTACTTACGGTTTTAGATTTGGTAAAATTTATTTGTTTGTATTACATACTAAAAGGCCCATTATATGCAACTAAACAAATGATCCTTGTTACGTTCTTTTATATGCTAGGTAATCAAGAATGCTCAAGCGACTCTCTCAACCGACAAAGAGTTCATAGTGTTCATCAAAAGCGCAAAGCATCAACAGCAAGGTGCGCCTAAAACAATATTCACTATTTACTCCATCTTTGATGATACTCCAACTAAATCAGCTCATGTTTGAAATGAATCCACTTCAACTGCATCAGACAAGCACATTTCCAATACCACGGATGAACAAGAGCTTGCAAGTTCTCAAAGCAAACTTTCTGATCAAACATAGGATAAACCACTTACTCTTTTTTTTTTTTTTTTCTTTTTTTTCTTTTTTACTATCAAAATGTCTTGGCTCCTTTTGTATATCCACAAGCCAAACACAAAATGAGCTGACTTTTGTATCTATGTTTTTGTATCTCCATGTTTTTTGTTTCTCCTTTACTCTTGCTTCACTTATAACTGGTTGTTTAATGAAGGTTTGAATAGTACATAAGTGCCGTAGGCACTTACCAAAACTAGTAACTAAAAAATATGTGAACGTTACACGTATAAGCATTTATTATTTCATTATTCAAGAGGAACGTACTACAATTTTATTGGAGAAACTCCTAATCCTAAATATATATATATATATATATATAGGAGAGAGACTAACTACTTCCAAATATACGTGCAATTCTTTTCTCAAATATATATGGGACAAAAGGTAAAAGAATAATTTTTTGAATAGAATAATAGTAAATTTATAGTATAAAATTTTAAACAAACTAATATGTAGGATGATGAAATTTATGAGCACTCGTAATATTACAAATAATCATTCTCCTTCCTCCTTATCCTCCTCTTTCTAACCTGAAACTATGCACCATCGTCCCGTTGTCGGACCTCGCATGCCACCCGGTCACCAGACCAAGCATTAAGGTTTTGATCACAAGGCAAGATCAACCTTGCTATCTTTGCCATGGCGTCCATGGAGGTCATTGTTTCCGGAGGAGTTGTTGAGTTGAAAAGAAGAGGCCTACTATTATTTACCTATAAATCTATTATTTATTAGAAAATTCATGGATTTACTTAAAAAATCGAAGAATTTCCGTATTAAACTCTGTTATAATTTATTTTCTTTTAAAAAATCTGTTACAAACTTTAAAAGTACTTATAAAATATGCTATCTACTATAATTTTCATATATATATATATATATATATGCCCAAATATCAGCGTTCGACATCATCTATTTCCATGGTACTTCCCATGGATCCATCTCCTACATCATCGTCTTCTCCCTTCTCCTCTTCTCAATCTCACGAACTGAACAGTTCTGTTCTCAAATCAAAAGGATCTATATTGTCAATTTCATATACAGCTATTCAACAAAAAAAAAAAAAAAAAAAAAAAAAAGCGTATCCAGCTAAAGAATGTATTATCTAATCACATTTGTTTTGTTGTTTGTTTGGAGGGTTTGAACCGTTTTTGGATATTAATTTGTGAGAGAAAACATTGTACTTGAAAGGTTTGGAACTAAAACTTTTGATCCCAAATCATTTAAAATACCATCAATACAAACTATATATTAGTATTTACTGGATGAATGAGTACATTTGGTACGTACTAATCATTGCGGGAAAAACTTTTACCCAGCAAATTACAAAAGAAGAAAAATTAAAAATAATTTTCAACTATTATTTATTTACTACTGAGTTAGGGAATTTGATAGAGGATTAGATTATTAGTGAGTGTCAACCGAATTGGTATGCGCTAATATAATCTTTAATATATATTATTCTCTCTTTCAATTTATTTAAAGAAAAAACTAGCGCTGTTTCTTTAAGAAGTTATATATTAGTTGATTTATGGCATTAGGTTAAGATTGTCAATCTGGAAGGAGAATAATATTAAAAAACTTATGAAGCCAAGAAGAAAGATTAACAACTAGCTAGTACCATGTAAATATTAAAGAAATAAATTTAATCCGAGAGCCATCCAATTAGGACTAGGCATGACTTTGACGATGAAATGTTGGAATACATTACACATCTTATTGCCTTAATGTGAAATGGGGGTTGGGAAGAGAGAGCACCACCATAACTTAATAAACGATGACTGGTGACTTCTGTTGATTTTAGTTTTTCATAAGTCCGTTTGGTTCGTATGTTTGCTTTCTAAAATGAAAAATTTTAGTTTTTTAAAAAGAGATACTCATTTCATCTCTAACGAAATAATGTTTAGATGTGTAAAAAATTTTCACCTGAAACAGAAAAGAAAAAATTTTAAATTTAAAAATATTACGGTACAAAATATGTTTGAAATTAAAAAGATTTTCAAATCATCTTTTTCTAAATTTTGAAGACCTTTCATTTTCAAAAGAGGTTCCAAATATCATTTTGAAATCAGTAATTTGTAAACGGAATGGACCATGTACAGGAACCAAACAAGCCTCACCGAGGAAAAGCGGCTAAAACACCTATTACCCCATTAACCAACTTATAGAAAGCTTCTTCAAATCCATATTCATAGGAAACTGCTTTTCAAGAGATTAAGTGATATACTAATTAAAAGTAGTGCGGGGATATCAATTCTAATTTTAACTTTTTTAGTATCAATTCAGTGTCAAATTTTTATTAGTAGATGCAATCAATTGATTTAATAATACTTTAAATACTTATTAATAAAATAATGACTATTTATATACCAAATATGTTGGTACTCAAAAATTGATATTAGAGTTGATGTTATTAATATTTTTCTTAAAATGTTTCTTTTCTTCATTCACAAGTTGAAGTTTCATCAATAATTAGTATGAATGAGTAATCGACATATATAATGTAAATTATAATCACGTAAACACATAATTTATACATTCCATTTTCAACAACTTGGCAGCAATCGGGTCTCGTAATTTATCCCCCCCCCCCTTTTTTTTTCCTCTTTTGTGACCTTAAAGCACAAACAGCTTGGTGTTTAACTTCATCGCAATTCTCATATTGATGATCTTCATGAACAATACTAATAGGATTTAGGAATGTCACTACTAGAAAATGTGGATACCACGACTGATATTCGACGACCGTTTTTAAAAAAACCGTCGTTGTAATTTCAGAAAAAACACGGAGCCGAAAAACACGGTCTTTTTTGACCGTCGTGGAATCTCGTCCTGATTCCACAACGGTCTTATATAAACCGTCGTCGAACCTCCGGATTCCACGACGATAAAAAATGCGGCTCAAAAACCGTCGTCGTATACTGAGATTCCACGACTGAATCCGGAAAACCATCGTGGAATCTCGAATATTACACGACGGTTTCCGTAAAACCGTCGTGGAATCGTCACCAAAATTTCTAAACGTCGAGTGCTTGTCGTCCTAAATTTTTCACAGCAACAAACCCGTCTCCATATCCGAAAACCAAGTCCAGATTCCTCCGATTTCAGTCAATATACACCGTAGGACGTCACCAAAGGTAAGTGATAACTGATTAATTAACGTCTTCTTGTTATTCTTTATGTGTGGGATCAATTTATATGTATGTTTTATATAAATCCACAAGGTGCATGCATGTTTCATGATAGTTTTAGACGGTTTTGTTAGGTTGTATTGATTTTTTATTGTTGATCAATTAATGGGCGGGTTATAAGTATTTTAATTTTTGGATTATAGGATTTGCAAATCATGGATCGGAAATGGATGTGGTTTGATAGATTGTCCAAAGCATATGTAGATGGTGTTGAAGAATTTTTGTCATTTGCCAAAGCTCACATACAAGATGATAAGATTCCGTGTTCGTGTCAACTTTGTGGTAATCATAGATCTCATTCCATTGATAATGTTAGAGGGCATTTGCGCTCTTATGGGATTATTTGTTCTTATCAAACATGGTATTTACATGGTGAAGATTTTTTCGATATTAAATATACATCGACGAAGTCTAAAGGTAAAGAGCCTATTGTGGAGGAAGACGTTGGTGATAATATGTTCAATATGATTAATGATTTGGAAGAAAACTTTGTGCATCGACCGGAGTTATTTGAGGCAATGATTAATGATGCGGAGACGCCTTTGTATGTCGGGTGTACAAAATATACAAAATTAGGGGCATTAGTTAAATTATGGAATATGAAAGCGTCGGGAGGGTGGACGAATTCTAGTTTCACAACTCTTTTAGAATTTCTAAAAGATGTTCTACCGGAGGATAACAAGGTGTCACCTAGTATGTACGAAGCAAAGAAGACGTTGAGCACTTTGGGAATGGAATATGAAAAGATACATGCTTGTCCAAATGATTGTGTCCTTTACCGGAAAGAATATGAAGATTTAGATGAATGTCCGGTTTGTAAGAAGTCAAGATGGAAGAATGGCAAGATGCCATCTAATGGTAGAAAAGGGGTGCCGGTTAAGGTGTTATGGTACATTCCACCGGCTCCACGTTTGCGTCGTTTATTCTATAATGCCGAGCATGCTAAGAATTTGACCTGGCATCATGATAAACGCGTTGACGATGGCAAACTTAGGCATCCGGCCGACTCACCACAATGGAAGACCTTTGACGACAATCATCCAGATTTTAGCTCAGAGCCAAGGAATTTACATCTCGGTTTGTCGACGGACGGAATGAACCCACACAGTAATATGAGTAGTCGGCATAGTACCTGGCCAGTCGTACTTGTCAACTACAATCTCCCTCCGGAATTGTGCATGAAGCGAAAGTTCTTATTGATCTCCGGCCCTCAACAACCGGGGAATGACATTGACGTGTACTTGACACCATTAATCGATGACCTAAAAAGCTTGTGGGAAGATGGTTTACAAGTTAGAGATTCTTACCGTCAAGATACGTTCAATTTACGTGCAATGTTGATTTGGACAATTAATGACTTTCCTGCACTTAGCAACCTTTCTGGTTATCCCGTGAGGAGTTCTGTAGGATGTCCAGTCTGTATGAAGGAAACATCCTCTATCCGGTTGAAGAATGGTAAGAAAACTGTTTACCTTGGTCACAGGAGATTCTTGCCATCAAATCATCGATACCGCAAACAAAAGAAGGCTTTTGATGGTAATATCGAAGAAAGATCCGCTCCTCGGATTTTGTCTGGCGAAGCCGTATTTGAGATAGTTAAAGACATGAAAGTAGTTTTGGGAAAGAGAAAACGTAAGGCTCCCGTTGTCGATGGACTGTCGTGGAAAAAGAAGTCAATCTTCTATGAACTTCCATATTGGAAGTCACTTTACGTTCGTCATTGCCTCGATATTATGCATATTGATAAAAACGTTTGTGAATCGATTATGGGCACGTTGCTTGACATCCCAAACAAGACTAAAGATGGTAAAAAAGCACGGTTAGATCTTCAAGAGATGAAGATTAGATCGAATTTGCTCCCCGACAAAAAATCGACTGGCACATACTTACCTCCGGCAAAGCACACATTATCCAAACAAGAAAAGAGGAAGCTTTGTGAATGGCTTGCGTCCGTGAAAGTGCCAAGTGGGTACTCTTCCAACTTCAAAAGGTTGGTGTCCATGAAGGATTTAAGGCTCATTGGAATAAAAATTCACGATTGTCATATCTTGATACAACAATTATTGCCGCTTGCATTGCGGGGAGTTTTAACGGAAGATGTGAGATATGCAATTACGAGGTTATGCTCGTTCTTCAATTCAATTTGCTCCAAGGTAATCGATCCACTTATGCTAGATTCGCTACAATCGGAATTGGTGATGACTTTGTGCATGCTTGAGAAGTTTTTCCCACCAGCCTTTTTTGATATAATGATCCACCTACCGGTACACTTAGTTCGTGAAGTTAAGCTATGTGGACCGGTCCATTTGAGGTGGATGTATCCTTTCGAAAGGTACATAAAGGTTTTAAAGGGTTATGTGAAGAACCGAAATAGGCCGGAGGGATGCATTGTGGAAAACTACATAGCCGAGGAATCAGTTGAATTTTGTTCTGAGTATTTGTCCAATGCGGAGCCAATAGGGTTGCCAACGAGCGGGCCATTTACGTTGAGAGGACTATCTGTCGCCGTTCATTCACCAGTAAAGCAAGATGAATGGGAAAAAGCTTGTCTGTATGTTCTGCACAATGCTAAGGAAGTGGAGTCGTTCGTTGAGGCTCACATGACGGAATTAAGATGCGCGCATCCAAGGAAAACAAGAAGTGAGAAGTGGATTCAAGATGAGCACAACCAGACATTCAGGGAGTGGATAAGCCGACATTTGCATATGAAGCCTGGTGTTTCCCAAGACTTAATGAAGCTTGCAAGAGGTCCGTCTTCGATTGTCACAACATATACATCGTACTCTGTCAATGGCTACACCTTCTACACTCGCGAAAGAGATAAGAAGCATCCAGTCCAAAATAGTGATGTGAGCCTTCGTGCTGAGTCTATGCATATTTCATTCGCAAAGGACAAAAACCCGGTATACGGCTCCATGAACTACTTTGGGTTCATTGAAGATATCTGGGAGCTTGATTATTCCGGCTTGCGGATAGCACTCTTTAAATGCAAGTGGGCAGATAACAATTTCGTTAAGATTGATAAGGACGGCGTGATAGTGGTGGACTTTAGGCGTATGGGATACAAAAATGATCCTTTCATTATGGTGTCGCAAGCAGTACAAGTCTTTTACACAACGGATCCCGACAATTCCGAGTTATCATTAGTTGTGCCAATGAAGTCAAAATTAATCCGGGATGGCCACGAAGATGTTGAAGATTCTATGGACATTCCATCCATTACGGCGGGTTTGCCATTGGTGGATGAGGTTGATGATTTCGACGATGATTCCTCACACTTGCTTCGTTTAGATGTTGAGTGGACGCATGTTGAGAAGTCCAAAAAAAAAAAAACAATAGCTTTAACTTGTTTTTTTTTCCCCCATGGTTTGTATACATTATTTATAATAAGTATTATTACAATATATATCGTTTCATATGTGCACATTATAATGCCATATATAGTCTAAACGAATACAAGATCACAAAGAGAGTATGGACTGATTAATGCATAACACATGTGTGTGGCCGCCTGTGCGATTATATACATATATAGTTGATAAACATTGAGTTTGAAACGTTTTAATTCCAAATTACGACGACGGTTTATCAAAAAAGCCGTCGTCATACATCGAATAGAAAGCGAAACGACGACGGTCAAAGACCGTCGTGGTAGGTTCCTTTTTGGGACCTACCACGACGGTCTTTTGACCGTCGTGGTAGGTGCGGTCAGGGGACCTATCCCACGACGGTCATTAAAGACCGTCGTGGTATCCGAGGCAACCACGACGGTCAAAGACAGTTGATCAACACAACAGCTTCAAGGCTAGTTGCACTCTGAATGAAAAAGGAGCTGCGGCGTCGGACCCGAAGACCATGCCGAACGCAAGTAGGGAATGCCATCTATTTGCGCCTGATTTAATTAACGGAGGAGTTGTTCTTGTTGCAAACGGCAGGGCATACATGGAATGTGTTCCAACGGACACAATCCATGGGATTCCTTTAGGTGAGGAGAATGTACGAGTGACAATCACAGTTCCAAAACTAAGAGGTGCACTCCTACCAATTCCGACGCACGACGCCACATGTATTGAAGAAGCTGTCGGTGGGTTTGTTGCATGGCCGAAACACTTAGTCGGCATTGAACCAAGTTTGAGCCAGGCAAGCAAAGGTCCCAGTCAGGCTCCTGTCCGAGAACCAGAGGGGAGCAAACGAACCAAAAAGAGAGCGGGGAAGAAGAAAATACAGTCACAATCGGAGGTACAACAACACCCGGCACAAGAACAAATGCCTTCGTTTGACTTTACTTACATGCTCCAGGACTTTAAACCGTTGGCATATTACGCACAGCATTCCATGCGTGATGGTACACAAATAATCTTCAACGAAGAACAGTTCGCAAAGGGCAATGAAATGCCCATATATATTGGGTTTGAAGATGTCTACCATTTCTTAATATTTAAAGAGATCAGTGCAAATAGTATAATGGTTTACATCAGGTAATACATTTTTCCTTAAACTATTTAATTATCGATCCTTCATAATTTTATGTACATAATTTGTGTAATAAGTCAGCCTAATTATTTTGCAGATACTTAACGGAATGTTGTGCAAGGGCAGGAATGGGCCAACGGTTCGAGTTTATTTCTCCAGTCCTCGTCTCACCAGTTCAACGCGTTACCGATCGCGCCGCCTACATTCGAGAGAGGGCCGATTGCATTATACGGAGCTTAAGAGACGCTCCACAGGGAAAGCTATTTATCATGCCATATAACAGCGGCCAACATTGGATCTTGGCAGTTATTGATCCATGGGATGACTCGGTCCTATATTTTAATCCGCTCGGGAACGGACTGGGTGATGATTTTAAAGACCTCGTTATGACGTAAGTATTTTTTTATGTTCATATATCTGATTCTATGCATACAATAATTGTCGTTGTAATATATTGTTATGAAATTGTTAGGGCACTTAATGATTGAAAGGTGATGGTGGGAGGAGGAGTAAGACAGCGACGGAACTGGGAGACTTTGATTGAGACTGCTCGATGTCCAATACAGGAAGGATATGTCGAGTGCGGTTATTTCGTGTTAGCTTTCATGCGAGAAATAACCCTCACTATTGATGGAATATCTGTTCTTCAGACGAAGGATTTTTATACCGATGATGACATGAAGATGGTTAGGATTGAGTGGACTCAATTTGTTATGCGGCACATACAATATTAAACCATATGATTTTGTATTATATGCATATGAATTGAACAAAATGTAGATTGTTTTATTTTAGCTAGGCTGATTTTGCCACGGGGATCGGAATCGCTAAATTTAAATAAAAAAAAAAACCAGAGGTACCACGACGGGCTTTTACCGTCGTCGTACCTCGAGGTACCACGATGGTAAAAGCCCGTCGTGGTATCTCTGGATACCACGACGGGTCAAGGACCGTCGTGGTATGTGGGGTACCATGACGGTCTTTGACCGTCGTGGTACGTATGGTACCACAACGGTCTTTGACCGTCGTGTTATCTTGTCTACCACGACGGTTTATTGACCGTCGTCGAATCCAAAAACATACCACGACTGTGGATTCCACGACGGTTTAAAAACCGTCGTATAAGTATTAACACGACGGTTTTTAACCGTCGTGGAATCTCTATTCTGTTCTAGTGTGTCACTAATTTTCTCTCCTATTGTCGATCACGCTAAGGGTGCATTCAAATACAGTTATGAAGTGTGATAGTCAAAAATTAACCATGTTTACCTTTTGAATAAGTATCTCAATCACAAAATACACCAAACTCATTGAATTTTTAAATTTATCAATTCTTCATATTTTGATTTCTTCAGTTCTATTAAATATCAACTATCGTAATTTGTCTTAATTAGTGATGAAGTCATGAGTTATTATGAAGGTGACTAATTATAATAATGAACATTTAATTATTAAATATTACAAAAGTGATTGAAAAATATCTGCTTAAGATTATGTATAGCGCAAATGTTAATCTCAATCCTATGTTTAGTTTTAAAAAACAAAAAGGTATAAAATAGCATATTTGACAATGCTCTAAGTGTTAGGGTGGGGTCTGTGTGTAAATTTGTGTAAAAATATATAGGCTAGAAAGAAAAAAAAGAAAAGTCTAGGGGAGATTTAAGAGAGCTACATATAAATTTGTACATGGATTCAAAAAAGAAAAAGAAAAAGTTTCAGAGAGAGCCCCTCCTGGGGCCCTTCTTACGGCTTCGTACCTAGTCCCAATGCAGATGCCGTGTTGCTTTAAACAGTCAATACTAAAGACTTCCAAGTCAACAATCAAAAAAAAAAAAAAAAAAGGGACTTCTAAGTCACAACAACAACTTCTAAGTCGCCACTGGAAGAAAAAGCCTCATGTTCAATTTATAACTTTCGTCAACAATGACTGATGAGTGCTGAATTATTTTGATTTTTGTTTTTCTACAATACATTGAAAGAGAAGCGGCTAAAAATCAACAAATAGCATATATAGAAATGTAAATTTTTGTTTTATAATTTATTTTCTTTTAAAATCCTGTTATAAACTTTAAAAGTGCTATAAAATATGCTATATACTATAATTTTCATCTTCTTCTCCCTTCTCCTCTTCTCAATCTCACAAACTGGACAGTTCTGTTCTCAAATCAAAAGTATCTATATTGTCAATTTCATGTACCGCTATTCACCAAAAAAAAAAAAAAAAAGCATATCCAGCTAAAGAATGTATTATCTAATCACATTTATTTTGTTGTTTGTTTGGAGGGTTTGAACCGTTTTTGGATATTAATTTGTGAGAGAAAACATTGTACTTGAAAGGTTTGGAACTAAAACTTTTGATCCCAAATCATTTAAAATACCATCAATACAAACTATATATTAGTATTTACTGGATGAATGGGTACATTTGGTACGTACTAATTATTGTGGGGAAAACTTTTACTCAGCAAATTACAAAAGAAGAAAAATTAAAAATAATTTTCAACTATTATTTATTTACTATTGAGTTGGGAATTTGATAGAGGATTAGATTATTAGTGAGTGTCAACCGAATTGGTATATGCTAATATAATCTTTAATATATATTATTCTCTCTTTCAATTTATTAAAAAAAAAAAAACTAGCGCTATTTCTTTAAGAAGTTATATATTAGTTGATTTATGGCATTAGGTTAAGATTGTCAATCTGGAAGGAGAATAATATTAAAAAACTTATGAAGTCAAGAAGAAAGATTAACAACTAGTACCATGTAAATATTAAAGAAATAAATTTAATCCGAGAGCCATCCAATTAGGACTAGGGATGACTTTGACGATGAAATATTGGAATACATGACACATCTTATTGCCTTAATGTGAAATGGGGGTTGGGACGAGAGAGCACCTCCATAACTTGATAAACGATGACCGATGACTTCTGTTGATTTTTGTTTTCTATGAGTCCGTTTGGTTCATATGTTTGCTTTCTAAAATGAAAAATTTTAGTTTTTTAAAAAGAGAAACTCATTTCATCTCTAACGAAATAATTTTTGGATGTGTAAAAAATTTTCACCTAAAACAAAAAAGAAAAAATTTTAAATTTAAAAATATTACGGTACAAAATATGTTTGAAATGAAAAAGATTTTCAAATCATTTTTTCTAAAATTTGAAGACTTTTCATTTTCAAAAGAGGTTCCAAATATCATTATGAAATCAGTAATTTCTAAACGGAATGGACTATATACAGGAACCAAACAAGCCTCACCGAGGAAAAGCGGCTAAAACACCTATTATCCCATTAACCAACTTATAGAAAGCTTCTTCAAATCTATATTCATAGGAAACTGCTTTTCAAGAGATTAAGTGATATACTAATTAAAAGTAGTGCTTGAGACATCAACTCTAATTTTAACTTTTTTAGTATCAATTCAGTGTCAAATTTTTATTAGTAGATGCAATCAATTGATTTAATAATACTTTAAATACTTATCAATAAAATAATGACTATTCATATACCAAATATGTTGGTACTCAAAAATTAAGATTAGAGTTGATGTTATTAATATTTTTCTTAAAATGTTTCGTTTCTTCATTCACAAGTTGTAGTTTCATCAATAATCAGTATGAATGAGTAATCGACATATATAATGTAAATTATACGTAAAGACATAATTTGTACATTCCATTTTCAACAACTTGGCAGCAATCGGGTCTCGTAATTTATCCCCCCCTTTTTTTTTTATTTTCTTTTGTGACCTTAAAGCACTAATAGCTTGGTGTTTATCTTCATCGCAATTCTCATATTGATGATCTTCATGAACAATACTAATAGGATTTAGGAATGTCACTAATTTTCTCTCCTATTGTCGATCACGCTAAGGGTGCATTCAAATACAGTTATGAAGTGTGATAGTCAAAAATTAACCATGTTTACCTTTTGAATAAGTATCTCAATCACAAAATACGCCCAACTCATTGAATTTTTAAATTTATCAATTCTTCATATTTTGATTTTTTCAGTTCTATATTGAATATCAACCATCATAATTTGTCTTAATTAGTGATGAAGCCATGCGTTATTATGAAAGTGACTAATTATAATAATGAACATTTAATTATTAAGTATTACAAAAGTGATTGAAAAATATCTTCTTAAGATTATGTATAGTGTAAATGTTAATCTCAATCCTATGTCTAGTTTTAAAAAACAAAAAGGTATAAAATAGCATATTTGACAATGCTCTAAGTGTTAGGGTGGGGTCTGTGTGTAAATTTGTGTAAAAATATATAGGCTAGAAAGAAAAAAAAGAAAAAGTCTAGGCGAGATTTAAGAGAGCTACGTATAAATTTGTACATGGATTCAGAAAAGAAAAAGAAAAAGTTTCAGAGAAAGCCCCTCCTGGGGCCCTTCGTACGGCTTCGTACCTAGTCCCAATGCAGATGCCGTGTTGCTTTAAACAGTCAATACTAAAGACTTCCAAGTCAACAATCAAAGGCAAAAAAAAAAAAAAAAAAAGTCTAGGGGAGATTTAAGAGAGCTACATATAAATTTGTACATGGATTCAAAAAAGAAAAAGAAAAAGTTTCAGAGAAAGCCCCTCCTGGGGCCCTTCGTACGGCTTCGTACCTAGTCCCAATGCAGATGCCGTGTTGCTTTAAACAGTCAATACTAAAGACTTCCAAGTCAACAATCAAAGGCAAAAAAAAAAAAAAAAAAAAAAAAGGGACTTCTAAGTCACAACAACAACTTCTAAGTCGCCACTGGAAGAAAAAGCCTCGTGTTCAATTTATAACTTTCGTCAGCAATGACTGATGAGTGCTGAATTATTTTGATTTTTGTTTTTCTACAATACATTGAAAGATAAGCGGCTAAAAATCAACAAATAGCATATAAAGATATGTAAATTTTTGTTTTATGGACCAAAATAGTCTACAATTTTTTTCGTTTCAGTCTAGAATATAAAAACTTTGATCATCCATGTTCCCACAGAAATATTTAAACCTTAGATCCGTCATTGTCAATGATTGTTGCTTTGTGTTCATTCTTGTTTTTCTACAATCCATTGAAAGAAGAAAAATGTTAGAAACACAAACTCTAATTTTAACGTTTGAGTGTCAATTGATATGGTATATCAGTTGTCATGTTTTTATTAACAAGTGTTTAAAACATTTTTACATCAATTGTTATATTTACCAATAAAAATATAATATAAGAGTTGGTACTCAAAAAGTTGAGATCGGATTTGGTATGTCTAGCATTACTCTTGAAAGAAAAGTGGCTAAAAACCAATTACCAACCTAAAATCTTTAGAAAACACCTAGTAACACCTAGTAAACCAATTACCAATTAGCATTACTCTTGGGGATGTTGAAAAACACCTTCTAAATGTGAATCCCCCTTATTTATATTTTCTTTTACATGAATTCACATTTTGAGTAACTAAAGTTCACATCCACGTAAGTGAATTTATATTCCCCTTATTTACATTTTCTTCTATATGAATTCGCATTCCTAATAATTAAATTTCACATTCAAGTTATTGTGTTGGATACCATTTGATACCAGACACTAGATTTTACCAACATATATGTATTTGTTTAAATCACGTGCGATGTGAAGCGCATACGTATTAAAATTATTGTATATTTATTCTATAAATATAAATATTAAAGTTTTTAATAATTAATATAAGATTTTTTTACATTGATTAAAAAAAATTTTGTGACATATATCTTAGGCTATAAAAAAAATATTGAAAGTAAATATATAGTTGAAATATATATTTTTATCAGGACAAATTTAATTAAGAAAGTAAATCCATCAAAAAAATATTTTATGGAAGTAAGAAAATAAAAGAATAAATAAAACCAAATTTAGAAAAAATTATTAAAAAAAAAGAGAAATCAAGAAAAGAAAAAAAAACACATTATCAATGAAAAAACAAAATAATTTAACTTTTAAATAGTATATTAAATAGACTTCACTCTTTTAATATAGTTATATATATACACACACATATAAGAAGTACCAACAACTGGTACTATCGCCTTCCTCGTTTTGGATGAAAATTTTTTGTATTTAGTTCTTGGTCTTCTGCTTTTTTTTTTTTTTTTTTTTCCATCATTTTAGTCATTTTTTTAGTTTCTTTTCGGACAAATTTTTGTTTTTTCATTTTGGTTCTTCTTTTTATTTCTATCTTCATTTTTTGGTCCTCCGTTTCCTCTAAGATTTTTTTTTTTCATTTTAACCCCTTTTTCATTTCTTTTGGGCCCAACTTTTTTTTGTTTTCATTTTAGTCCTTTTTCGTGTTAATAGTTTCTTTAATTTTAATCCTTTTATCTTTTTGACTTTCTTTTCGTGCCTTTTCTTGGGTCTTTTTGTGTATATTTTTTTTACTTATTATTTTAATTTTTCCCTACCTAGATAAATTTATCAAATTTACCCCACATGTGCTATGCACATGCTTTACACTAGTCTATAACTTTATAATAGAAAGCACAATGTGCTTTACTGTGCAAAACCATTTTCGTCCAAAATGAACCGTTTTGGACGAAAATGTTTTGTATTTGCTTTTTAGTCCTTTGACTTGCTTTTTTTTATTTTGGCCCATTTTTTATTTTTTACAATTTAGTTCTTTTTATATTTACTTTTTAGTCCTTTGATTTTTCTTTTTTTCTTTTGGCCTATTTTTTTTATTTTTTACAATTTAGTCCTTCTTTGTTTTGGTCAATTTTTTTTAAAAATTTTAGTCCTTTTATATATATATATATATATATATATATGGGGGAAGGGTTATGGTAGAGACCCGTTGAGGGTCACTACCGGTAGAGTCTTTTTTTGGACCGTTAAGATTCAATCGAACGGTTGAAAAGTTATTGGTATATTATAGTTACCATACACCTTACCTCATACAAACTTTCCCACCCCTATTTTCTCCGTCACCGGCGACCGTCCCGCCGCGGCGAGGGACGCCGGCGACTCACCTCCGGCCGGCCGCCGGTGACTTTCTCTCTCTCTTCCCTTTTCTCTCTCTTCTCTTCTCCCTCTCTTCTCTCTCTCTCCGGCCGACCCCCCTACCCCCGGCCGCCTCCACCGCCGCCCTAGCTCCGGCCACCCCTCCCCGCCGGCAGCCCCTCTATCTTTTCCCTTCTCTCTCTCT
>CM046382.1:16179439-16209063 GCA_025413485.1 Ficus microcarpa | reverse complement strand
ATTGCAGTAGAAATTATAGAACTGTTTTTCTTCGCCATTTTGTAAGATTGATAAGAAGAGGAGGAAGAAGAAGATGCAAGTGATGAAGGAGATGGATCCATGAGAACCGTTGTAACAGATGATGGCGAACGCTGATATTTATATATATATATATATATATATATTTTAGAGAAAACACTATTCATTTAATATAAGGAGTTATGTAATAAATATAGATATTAAATAAGAGAAGATAACACAAAGATATTTAAAGTACGTGGATGTGTTAATGTTCACGGAATTAAAAACAAAAAAATTCATTAATAAGAAGTACTATGAATGAGCTCATATGTAAATATAAGTTACAGTACATAAAATCGATAAATTATCAATACTAACAAATATATTAAAATAAAAACATATTATAAATTAAAATAATATATAATTAAATAAAAAGTTCCTAATATTAATAATTATTTACAGAAAATGACTTTCTTTAATATTCTTCTATCTTAAAAACCCTTCTGATTATGTGTCTTCTATTAAAATTCTTTCTTGAAGTAAAGTAAGGAGATAAGAAAAAAAAAATTTCCTGCTATTATTTTAGTTATTAGATTAATTTTTCAACGATTTTATCTATGAATGATCAGACAAGTTTAGTATTATGTGATACTAACTTTACGTGGATGCTCATAAATCAAATCGTTAAAAACTTAATTTAACGAAACTATAAAAATTTCCGTAAAATATAGTAAGATTTACTTCATTTAGGTTTGATTTGCGGGCCTCTGTTCTCTTATACCGAAGCAGAACAATCGGATCGAGGAAGTCATCGTGACAATGTTGATATGTCTCAGCACCAAAACACTGAGAGCAAACACTAAAAGCGGAGTCAATATTATGATCAGAAAAGCATTTCACACAAGTGAAATACATTCCTTTCACAAACTTTTTACAAAGTCCTCCACAGAACGGCCTTCCACTGTGAATTATGTAAAACAAAGTGACAACATCGTCATAGTAGAGGACTTCATTTCCGGGCTGCTTCAGCTCGTTGAAGAACTCATCCGAGGCCATGTGCTGGCAACCTATGGTTTCCATGTACTTGGAGAACTCCTTGAACTCCACATGGCGGTTGTCTTTTGGATCCATTTCATTGTAAAACTCTTGGATGACCTGTCGGATTTCGTTCGTTGCGGCGATGTGGTACGCCATCGCGGTCTGACGCAAATCCTCCATTAATCTCTCTCTAAGTAGAGCCTTAACGTGGAAATTAAAAGTCTCTTGTGTTACGACTAATATTTATAGCTTTCTTCGTTCAAATATATATATATATATATATATATATATATATATATTTGTAGCTTTCTTTGTACTAGGAAAGCAAACAACAAACATGTCTTTTATCATATATATTATTTAAATATTAAAAGAGAAAAAAAAAAATTTTTTCCACGCAGTTTCGTCCTCGTTTCACGTTTTTCGTCAATTAATAGAAAGTATCGTGGAAATTGCAATATAATGGTTAGAGACTTGGCCGACTTATGGTCGCCAAAGTCGGCTTTTGTTTTGTTTTGTTTTTATTTCGTTTTTCTTTCTTTTGATAATTAATTAATGAGAAACTTCCAGATAATTTTGAATTTGATCCATAAAAAATATTAGTTGTGTCACTTTATCCTATATAATTTAAGATGGCACAAAATTAGTCATTTACATTATCATTTCTTACAATTTTAATACATTTTCAATCATGTAAGTCACATGACTAATTTGTAAGTGAAAAATCTTCTTTAACAATTCTAATCACATATTGTTGCTAATCTTATAATCGCACATGATAAAAACAGTTAGCAAACATTTTAATGATGAAAGTGCAGCTTACGATAAACCGGGAGATATTTTATTACATTTTGAGTTGTAAAAAGCAAAGTATGATAAGGCTGTTATTCCATGAGAATCAAAATTCAAAATAAACCGGAAACTTCATAGAAGTTCCTAAAAATAAAGAAAAATTAACCGGAAACTTCATAGAAATTCCTAAAAAGAAAGATAGAAACAAAGAAAGTGTTTGGAACCAATGTTGGACCACACTTAGCAAGATATTATGAGCCATAAATGAGAAACAATTCAAAGAAAAAAAATTTTTTAACTCATTTTTGTTTATCCCCCACAGTACGTCAAAGTCATGCTTCGTCCTAATTGGATGGCGGTGGGATTAAGCCCTCATTTGATTCATCAATTCAAAGAAAAATTTTTTTTAACTCATTTTTGTTTTCTTCTTAAAAATCAACAAGTTTTTAAACTATTTTTTGAAAAATCAAATAATTTTAATATAAATATTTCAACTCAAATCTACTAACCAGAATACATGCTATATTTGTATGATGACCTAGTTGTTGATGTTTCTTCTTGACTTCATAATTTTTTTTTTTTAATAAATATAATTCCTTTTTTAGATTGAGAATCTTAACCTAAAGCCATAACCATCAGCTGTATATAATTTTTAAGGAAAAATAGCGCTAATTTTTTGTTAATAAATTGAGAGAGGGAATGACTAATATTAAAGATTACTGGCACTTCTAATCATGGATTAAAAGCTATTAAATAACTCTTCTAATCATGGTGTTTAAAAAAAAAAAAAAACAAATACTAGGATTTTTGAATTTTTTTTAATTGAGTTTTCATTCTTTTTATTAAATTGAATTTTAATTTTTTTTAAAATTCTTTAAAATATATGATAGTTTATTAAGAAGTTCCATTCAAGTTTAGGTGATGTATAACGCACGTGGTGAATTCGTTTAAGAGTTTAAAGCTAGGCACCAGTCTGACCAATAGTACAACAAGGGGGGGGTAAAAAAAAAAAGATAATTAGAATCTTGGGACTTCATTATGAAATAAAAAATGTAAGGACTAAAGTAATGCTTTTAAAATAATTCAGGGACAATTTACCAATTATCCAAAAATAAGAATAAAAAGTTATTCCCAAAAAAAAAAAAAAGAATAAAAACAACAGTGTTTTTTTTTTAATTTTTATTTTTACAAGATTCGGTAAGAACATGGGCTAATTGGTCGAATTCGTTGATTAAGGAGCTCTAGCCCAACCTTAGCACCAAAAAGAGAGAGAGAGAGAGAGAGAGAGAAGAAGAAGTAGCTCTAGCCCAACCCATAGTCACAGCTGGTTTTGATTCTCGTGTGGTTGGAAATGTGTGTGTGTGTGTGTGTGTGAGGGAAAGAAGTGGTCTAATACATGCATGTCTTTCAGCCAACTAGCTGGTCCATGACTGACGGTTAGGGTAATTGACTTGGTTGTGGGACAAAGCAAAAGTCAATATTTGTCTTTATTAGGGAAGGTTCCAAGGAAGAGTTTTCTTTCGCAGAAAGCTGGTTATTTTTACTAACTAAATTGTAATGTGACATTAAACTTTCAAGGATAATTCTCTTTTTTTTTTTTTTTTTTTTTTTTTTTTTTTTTTTTTGATAAACACAGTAGATTTTTTTTCCCCGACTATTGGTTCTTTGCTTTTGTGAAGAGAGTTCTTTGTAATTTGTCTTTCTCTTTTCTTATTTTACTAACATTTGTGGTTGATTTCTTAATTCAGTGAGTTGTGTCTGATAAAAAAAGAGTTATTTAATAGGTTTTAATATCTAAGAGGGTAAAAAAAATAAAAAGAAGCAAAAGCAATTAGAAAGAATCAAAGAGAAAAAATATTTTCTCAATTTAAAGTCCTTCCTTCTCTAAATGTGTAAGGATCTTTTTAATTTTAGGCTTTTTGTTGAATTTTTTCCATACCTTTATGAGCAAGCATATCTGCCTCTATCCTTCGATTATCCGAAAAGTCTTCATCTACTAAATATCTGGCCCTAGTATTGTAGGGATTCCTCGTGTTGTCATTTTTAGAATTCCTTTCTTCCTTGTTTTTTATTCGTCAATAGAATAAATCCTTCATCATCTACTTGATTAGGTCGGCTTTCAGTAGCAATATGTATATATATAACTAATTGAAAGTATATTAGATAAAGAATTTCAGACTCAAAGGGTCCAAAAAAAAAAAAATCAACGGAAATCTGACATTGAATAATAATACTAAGAGACTCGATACGAGGAACCGTCCTTGCAGTAGCCGAACCCAAACTTCCTGTTGCCTTGACTTTGCGCCAAGAGGAATAGCTGAGAGTTCTATTGATTTCAGCAGTTGAGTGATATGTTCAACATCTACTTCAATGCTCGACTCTTCGATATTTTTCCATGTTTCTCGTTTTATTTCCGATATTATTTTATCAAAAACAATTTTATCCATAAAAAATATTTCAGTATCCCTTAAAAAATCATATAAATTAAATTTTGGAAATTTCATGGATAAATGCGATGGTTGGTGAAAATTTTGAAAATACAATCATCAGTGAAACATAATATTTTGATAAAACAAAAAAATTAATTTGATTAATAACTGACGTTGTGTTAGTTAGCTATTCTTTCATGAATGTGCCAATATTGGATTAGCTCTTTGAGATCTGATTATTATTTTCTCACAAAATGACTAGTCTATACAGTTGAAGCAAGAAACAAACAAGCCTCCCAATCCGAAGGCACACACATTTTTTCTATATCTTCCTCTTGCGTCAATTCATCAACTTGGAACAGCAAAATAATAATAATTTTTTTACACAATAATAATTATTATTTGAACATTATTGTCTGGCGATGTCTGGTACCTTTCTTATATGCTTCCAGGCTTATTGGCAAATGGCAGTATAATTCTTTATTCATTCTTAAAGTAACATTGTAGGGTGCATTTGGTGCACATGTTCGGAATGAATTTTTTATATTGAAATTGGTTAATTCAATTTAAATATAAATTCTACAATTCAAATATTAACATCAAAACACATACTTAGTAATAGATTATCATGACAAGGTTATGGTTAAAAGTTCAAGTGTTATAACATCAGCTTTTTTAACATGGTCGTAAATATGAACATTTGTTTCTGTCAGCTCAATACTCAGTTTAAAGTGTGTATTCTAACTGTTGGTACAGACAGTGAGGTTGTGATGATCATATGCTCCCCGTTGAGGGATAAAACCCAAAAATATGATTTTTAATGAAATTTCTATTAGCATTTGAGGAGCACACTAAAAAGGATACATAATCTTCAATTAAGTTTTTTTTTTCTTTTTCTCGTCATTTATGTAGTCATCAGTACATGTTTTAATAAAGTTCCAAAACATAGAAATAAAATGTACAAACTTAATCTCTCAAGAAAAATATATAAAATTACTAAAACTGGTGGCAACTAATTAAGGCTACCTTTGTTTAAGTCTCTTACGGGTTCAAACTCTTCTGGTAGGAGATATAACACAAGGGAGTTTTTAAGTAGGACCTTTTATTTTGCACTATGAGTATATACATATTTTTATTGATGGATTAATTCTTCAACTGTTTGATGAATGTATGCTCATTTTAAAAATTTGTAGTTCATGATTTATAGCTGCTCTTGTTATGTATCAGAGTGTTGAAAATTGAATCCAGCATCTAAGCAATAATTCTGCTTGAATAAAATAGATGGAACTACTGTAAAAATTCTCCTGAACATAAAGGAATACACATACAAATTATTCGATACAGTAGGCCCTTAGTTAACTATAGATGAGGCTAGCGAGCGAGGCACCAATCTTCAAAAAGGGCAAAGCTATCTCGATCATATTCTTAAAACGATTCTGTAAAACACACATAGACTTGAAATTGATTAGGAGTACTCCTCCACGGAAAGCAGTAAGGAAATTGTTCATATTTAAACATTTTGAAGGGGGGAAAAAAAAAACAAAACATGCCACGCACGCACGTGTGTATTCAGTTATTAAATTTTGATTAATTGTTTGTTTGTTTTTTTTCTTCCTTTTTATCGTTCTACATGTGAATACCCTTTCAATCAGATCTTGTTAAAGGAAACCATAAAACTTAGATTAAGATAAATGTACTAAAAGGAAAACATGACAGTTACCCCAGGATAATTGTAAATTAATTTAACTTAGGGCCCGTTTAAAGGGTCATTTGGATATGGCATTTGAAGGTTGAGTTATAAATGTATGTTTGGAAAGAAATTTTTGTGATATTGAAAATTGTGCAAAAATTTGAAATGCGTTTGAAAAAAACATAAAAAATGAATCTTATTTTAGTCATCTTGTTGTTCCAACCAATTTAATATAAAAATTATCTTATTCCAATTTGAAATGAGATTGTGGATTTTTAAAATTTGAGTTTTTAAAAATAGAAGAGAGAGAAAATTTAATGTAAAGTTGAGATTTTAAAATCCTAATGGTGGAGATGGCACTTCAAATAGGCCTGTTGACATGTTCATCACAAATGATTTAGGAGGATTGACCTTGTATCAAGATTCAAGGTGGTTCGTTCGGGTCGAGTCTTTTTCATTGTTCTCAAATGCAATTTCCTTTTTAAAAAGTTTTTTTTTAAGGATTTTTTTTTTGTTTATGATCTTTTTTTTTAAGGATTTTTTTTTCTCAACTTTAGTAACAACATCCACCTTTTATTTTTTATTTTTATTTTTTGGTAGCATCATCAATTTTGGAATTTTCGTCTTCGTCTATGACGAAACCAAAAAAATTAATAAATATATTTCTTGAGAAGTTAGGAAGCATAAAAGCGGATTTATAATTAGCTAATTGGATACGACGAACTTTCTCGATGAACTTCATGCTTCTTTTTTTTTTTTTTTTTTCCCCCTACTTTATAAGAATTAATCAATCATTAAGGTTGACAAATAAATACAACCAAGTACTAAAATTATAACTATCTTGTACATCAGCAAAAGAAGAAGAAAAGGCATATTATCATTTATATTATTCAACATTATTCAAATGTATTATTGTGTTTGTGTGTTTTTGTTTGGTTGTTTGTTTGTTTCTTTTGATAAATAATTTACATATGTTTGTAATGAGAGGGTTTATTGACAACTCTTATTTTACTTTTTTTTTAATCCACATTTTAAATTTTAGATTTGAAAAATTACTTGTTCCGTATCCACTCCCTTAGTTTTCTCAAAAAACCTTTATAACTAAGCTATTTGCTTTTCTTATTTCTTTGCCCACTAAATTTAAATTCCCTATATACTTTCCCTTAAAAGTAAAAAAAATTTTTTGTTGTTATTTTTTAATATTTTTGGCAAGGTTTCTTTTTTATTTTTCTTTTTTTTTTGTTTTACTTTTTTTTTTTTGTTTTGTTTTGAGATATACAACATGAATTTTTCGTCGGTTTATATGTTTAAAGTAATTTAATTGATGAGCTCCCACATTTGTTTGAAAATAATATACCTTTTCTATCAGTTTTACTTGTTAAAAAAAAAATAAAGAAAATTGTAGCGAATAACATATTTTATAGGTACTTTTAAAGTTTACAACATATTTTTTTAAAATTAATAAATTATAGCATAAATCCCTAGATTTTCTTATATTTTTTTTAAAAAGAATTTTGGATTTATGGGTAATTTTTATCAACATATTTATGTATATAGTTTCATATTAGAGCTAGAAGAGGACAAGTACTTTTTTTTGTTGATATTATGTGATCATAAAGTTGCTTATGCATTATTTATAACTATGTATAAAATTTTATGCAATAATTTATTATTACACTCTTTAAAAAAAATTTTTTTGATAAATATTACTCTTTTCAGATATGCTATTTTGCTCTTTCTCTCGCTTTGAAAAAGTGGAAAAAACCAAAGTAGCACAATATTTTATTAAAGTGAGAAAAAAAAATTGTTAAATGATCTACAAGCCCACCAAGAGTACAACACATGATTTCAAAAATCCCATATAATCCTTTGGAATGTTCTAAAAGTTAAATGATTTCTTATTATTCTGATGAAAGACATGTATTTTTTTCCCCTACATATATATCGGCTATCTCCATTTTATTTAAAAAAAAAAAAAAAGCAGTACGAAAAAGTTAATAAAGTGTAGGAGAACCTAATTAACATCATAAATAGTTTATATATGTAAAAGATTAAAATTTGCCTCTAATTAAAAATATAAAGCCTTTGTCATCAATTGACTAAATTTTAACTAAAAAACATTTTTTCTTTTCAAAAGAGAAAAAACTGTTTAAGGAAAAAAAAACAAATAATAAATTATTTATAAGGGCTTTTTGAGAAAATTAAACAGTGAAACAAGTAATTTTTTATTTTAAAATTAATGTTTAAGGTTGTTTTAAAACATGGTTGAAAAAAAATAAAATTGGGACTATCAATTGACGCACCCGTTTATAATTTGTAGCTAGTCACGCAAATTTATTTTAGAAATACACTAATAATTAGTCTAGCTTTTCAAAAAAAAAAAAAAAATTAATAATTAGAATAACTTACTCTTTTCGGATCACGACGACTTCTTCTTCGAGAGCCTGCACATACAGTACGTAATAAACAATTAAAATGCTACCTGAATCGCTATATAGATCTAAATTAGATCACTAATTAAGAAATATATAACAAGATAACAGGATCAAGATTCTAGATCAAAATTATATCAAATGAAAGATATATATTATGAATTTTTTTTTTTGGTGACTTACTTGAGCGTCTACTATGATGGTGCAACCTTATACATCTGTGTACTGCCTCCACCGACACTCGGACTATGCGGACAAGGACAACACTGTGATGGTGTAAACGACCTCGGTGCCCATCAAACCAAGATGCTAATAAAGTACTTCCGACGACGTTTGATATATATATATATATATATATATATATATTTTGTATTTTACGTTATGAAGCTCACGAGATGAAGACACAGAGAGAAGATAGATCAAATATATGTAAAGGGATGTTTGGGCACGCACGAGTAATGTTAAATTTTAGGTTGAACAAGCCAATTTGAAGGTCAAAATTATTACTGAAAAAAAAAAAGATCGCACTTTCATGTTTAATTTTGGCCTTGGTTGGCCTTAAAGCGTTTAAAATAATGAGGAATATAAAGAAGAGTTGTTGTGTTTTTTTTTTTTTTTTCCTCAGAGGATAATGAGGTTATTGGAAGAATAAAACGTATAATAAGAAAAAATTATCCATGCCGTGGCACGAATCATAAGACATAGGACGGTGATATACTACTGCATGTCTGGATTGAAACGGCGTATTACTATACAAGCCATATGTGAGAAATTATCTGCAAATAACGGATTTTTACAACACAAAATAACCACCAAAAAAAAAAAAAAGACTCAATAAATTAAACTTCTACTTAAGTTGTTTCTTCTTGACGGGAATGAATAAAAACTTAAAAATATTTGAAGCTGATTCAATTTCATCAAAATATAAAAGTTGAATATTGTACTATGAGAATATAGGAAACTTTCGATTTTATGAAAGTTGAAAATTCTTGAGCACATTAAGAGTCCGTTTGGTATTTGAGTTGAGTTTAAAATAAAATGAAAATTTTAAATTTAAATTGAATTAACTTTTTAAAAAGGTTATAAATTTTATTGACTTTTAAAAAAAAATAAAAATTAAATAAAAAATTTAAATTGAATTTAAATTAAACTTATCCACCAAATATAAGCTAAATGAGTAGTACACTTTTGTATTTCATAATTAATTTATTACCTGATGATTCCGATGCCACATGGTGGATGAACCTGCAATTGTTCCCTCTGGATGATCTAGATCTAGTCCAGAATAAAATACACAATCTCCAAGGAAATGCACAGGTTAATTACAGCGAATGACACGCAATATCGACGTCATATCGAGTACTAATCTAGGGAAGCGATATTTCAAAGTCGTCTCTACTGAGAAAACGTCAGTAAAAGTAAATAATAATTTGTTTGTTTTTTTTTTTCTCTTTTTAAATATAAAATATAAAGGTTGTTATATGCGCAAACCAATTGTTGTAGTTAATTATTATTATTTTTTTCAAAAAGTAAATGCAGATAAAGTCGACAGTGTTGCCGCTCGAAGCTTCGTATTGGGTCTTAAATAGTCATAGACATACACGTGGTGCACGCCACACATATATATATATATGTATTTTAAATATCAAGGAAGCATTCGGCTTCTTTCCTCTAAAAGGAGATCCAATATTGTATCGTCAAATTCATGCGTCAAATTCAACTTTGAACAGAATAATCATCTAGTAAAGATGTAGGTGCAGCCTGACCCAACTCATTTATTTTAAGTCATTAATTCTTAACGTTGTGCCTTTTACTAATGTGTCGTGCCGTGCCGTTCCGTTTGACAATATATTTGTTTTTGAGTCATTATTTATGAGTATTGTCGTTTGAGAAACATATCGTCGTCTATCATGTGTGTTGTCGTATTCCTAATTGATGCCGTATGTTTATACGTAAAAGCTTGTAAATGTACTTAAATTTCATTTGTTCGATAACAAATGTAGGCATTCTTAACTTTCGTTGTCGTTTTTGTGTGCATCGTCATTATTTCAATTTGTCGTTGTCGTCAGACATGATATGAGTGTTGTATTTACTGTTATTTTTTGTAGTGTTAACATGTTAACCGAAGGTTCAGAACAAAACAAGAAATTGTAGCCAACAAATTCAAGGCATTTAAAAAGAGGAAATATTTTATGGGTACACACTGGAAATGTACTTGAAGTTTAAAGGAGATTTAATCACCTTTAATCCAATCATTGAACAAAATGTTCAAAGTTGGCAGCGTATGGAACAAAGGTTTTGAATAGAATTTTGATATTGGAGTTAGTTGATTTTTTTTTTAAATAGTTATATTTTTGTTAACTTTTCAGAAAAATATAAAAATTAATCTAAAAAATAGGTTTGGATATTCCAACCAAACAACCCAATATATAGTTTTATTCAAAACATGAAAATTACACCCCATGTGCTTTCAGTTAGTCTATATTAGTAATTTAACACTCAACTCCTTCACAAGACGCGTGGAGTTCAACTTCATGATCCTCAAATTCGGGGGAAAAAAAAAAAAAAAACTTAAAAGTATAACCACGCTGGAAATATTTACTACTAGAATTAAACATTTCATGAGTACACACTACAAATTTACTACACGAAGTATAAAGGAGATATACATATACATATACATATATATATATATAAAGCCCCTTTAACCCAATTATTGCACAAATAAAAATCTATTTATGAAAAACATGAAAACTAGATGCTTGTGTCAAACCAATGACTAATGACCTTGAAGCATCTCCACAACTTGGCTCATGGTGGGCCTTTGATCTTTGTCTTCCTCCACGCATTTCAGAGAAACTCCCAACAAAACTCCCATCTTCTCCTTATCATGTTCACCTTCTATCCAACTTTCCATGATCTTTCCCACACAAGATTCCATATTATTTCCATCACTTTCAGTAACCTTCTCCCTCACCCAAGCAAGTAGAGCTCTACTTTGACTCTCCACAATCCCATTATCTTCTTCATTCACACTTGGGCTCCTCCCACTCAACATCTCCAACACAACAATCCCATAACTGTAAACATCGACTTTCGATGTGATTGACTGGTTGGTAACCCACTCCGGGGCCATGTAGCCTCTCGTTCCCCGAATCTTCGAGAATCTCGCCTTGCCAAGCCCTCCTCTATCCAGCAGCTTCGACAACCCGAAATCCGCCACCTTTGGTTGGTAATCAGTGTCTAGTAGTATGTTCCCGGGCTTGACGTCGCAGTGCAGAACCCACTCCAAGCACTCTTCGTGCAAATACGCAAGGCCTCTTGCGGTTCCTAGAGCAATTTCGTATCGCTGTTTCCAATCGAGGACTTTCGTCGACAAGTTTGCCTTGAGGGAACCGTGTTCCAAGTACTCGTATACCAAAAGCCTGTGCTTTCCTCCGAGCAGTACCCCACATTCTTATCAAGTTCATATGGTTTACCCTCCCAATGATGTTAACCTCTGCTAGAAATTCGGCTTCTCCTTGGTAGGTTTCACCGAGTCGTTTTATTGCCGCGATCCGAAAATCGGAGAGGGTCCCTTTGTAAACAACTCCCGCCGCGCCTCTTCCTATCTCTTCTGCGAAACCGCGAGTAGCCTTTTTTAGCTCGGCAAAGCTAAATCTCTTGAATCCAGTTGCTGCAAGAGCTTGAGTTCCTGTATCTTCATCGGAGCTTCGTTGGGCTCTAACTAGTAAACACCGGACGCAAATTATACATATGAACTCAAGTACTCCCACACCACAAGCAAACCAATACATGGATTTAAAAAACACATTGGCATGGTATTTTATGTGAGTGGTGATCGTGTCATTTGAGCAATCTAACTCGAATTTTGCATTAGATTTCTCGAAAGAAAAGAGGTGAGTCTCAGGAACTCTCAAGTACATGTTTCCGTATGACCCTGGTGCTTGGAATCCATTAAGAAGAATTGTCTTGGGGTAGCAGTTAAACACGAGAAAACCCCTCCATTCATGAAACCCGTGTTGGAATCCCACACAGCCACACAACTCTAAGCATAAATCAATGCAAGCTTGTAAGGTGTAGTTTGGGAAGAAGCCGTAATCATACCCGTAGAAGTCGGAGTTGGATATCTTGAGGAAGCTAGACTTGTTTTTGCTGCAGGAGAGAGAAAATTCTGGTTGACATCCATAAGACCAATCAGTAGGATTTCTCATCCTATGTCCAGGAAGGCAAGAACATTCTCTACCAGAATCTGGACTATATCTACACAAGCTATTAGCGCCGCAAAGGCCATAAATCTGGCAAGGATCCGTGAAGGCTTGCCATGTTACAGCCCATTTCTCTCCTCGGTTCTTTCTGCTGTACAATCTGAGATTACCATCCGAATCAATCCTCAACATTCTCTGAATCTTCACACCATAATCAGCGGACGAAATGCAAAACCCGTGGGACGAATTGAAATTCCCCAACGAATCAAGCATCGCGATCGGGCCCTTATTGGACGGGGCTGTTCCATTGCATCGAAGCGAAGGGGGCTGCCAGTAAACACTTGAAAACTTAAAACCGTCGAAAATAAGACGGAGAGCATTGTTAATATCGGAGACCAACTTATAGAAGCTAGAGGAAAAGTTCGTCTGGCTTCTCGACGAGACAAGCTTTCCGAAGGTAGTGAACGGCTGCTCTGGGAGAAGGGTGTCTGTAGGAGAATCGAAGCTTCGCCACAAAACGTGGCCGTCCGAATTACGTAGAACCATGTTGCCGGTGTCCTCAAGGTGCAACTGCGAAAGCGAGTGGGAGAAGGTGGTAGTTTCCCAAACAGTAGTACTGATCTGACTACCATCGCTTAATACAAGATTACCAGTCTTGAGGAGGCTTAGTTTCGAGCTTCTTCCGTTGACAGGCTTGTCGCGATTTGCCATCCAAACTATGGTGCGACTACGACTACGCATGTGAGGAGGCTCGGTGAACCATATTGCGAAGCAGTATGCATTTTTGCCGACGGGATGAAAACCCGCCGAGAAAATGTTGTTTGGCGAGGTCAAAACGTCGAGGTCTGGCTTCGTGGCAGAGAAGGATGATCCTGCAATGAGAGTAAGATGATTGATTCTTGAAGCCAAAAGTAGTGGAGAATAAGTGATTGCGAGAAAGAGCAGACAAGAGATGATCATTGTGACCATGATTTTTTGTGAAAATAAACACCAAATAAAAGTCTTTTTGGCAGTAGAGTTAAAAAGACCATTAGTACTTGGTTGCGGGCAACATGATACGATATATATATAGACACACACACGAAATAGTTTAAAAGCACGTGCTATGCACATGTTACATGTTAGATGCATTTGAAAATTTTTAAATACATGTGGAAAGTTTGAAAAATAAACCTACAAAAAAAATAAATAAAAAGGACCTAAAAAATTAGAAAAGAGAGGCATGAAAAAAAATACAAATATATATATATATAAGGACTAAAATTTAAAAAAATTGACCAAAACAAAGAAGGACTAAATTGTAAAAAATAAAAAAATAGGCCAAAATAAAAAAAGAAAAATCAAAGGACTAAAAAGTAAATATAAAAAGAACTAAATTGTAAAAAATAAAAAATGGGCCAAAATAAAAAAAAGCAAGTCAAAGGACTAAAAAGCAAATACAAAACATTTTCGTCCAAAACGAACCGTTTTGGACGAAAATGGTTTTGCACTGTAAAGCACATTGTGCTTTCTATTATAAAGTTATAGACTAGTGTAAAGCATGTGCATAGCACATGTGGGGTAAATTTGATAAATTTATCTAAGTAGGGAAAAATTAAAATAATAAGTAAAAAAAAATATACACAAAAAGACCCAAGAAAAGGCACGAAAAGAAAGTCAAAAAGATAAAAGGATTAAAATTAAAGAAACTATTAACATGAAAAAGGACTAAAATGAAAACAAAAAAAAGTTGGGCCCAAAAGAAATGAAAAAGGGGTTAAAATGAAAAAAAAATCCTAGAGGAAACGGAGGACCAAAAAATGAAGATAGAAATAAAAAGAAGAACCAAAATGAAAAACAAAAATTTGTCCGAAAAGAAACTAAAAAAATGACTAAAATGATGGAAAAAAAAAAAAAAAAAAAGGCAGAAGACCAAGAACTAAATACAAAAAATTTTCATCCAAAACGAGGAAGGCGATAGTACCAGTTATTGGTACTTCTTATATGTGTGTGTATATATATATATATATAACTATATTAAAAGAGTGAAGTCTATTTAATATACTATTTAAAAAGTTAAATTATTTTGTTTTTTCATTGATAATTTGTTTTTTTTCTTTTCTTGACTTCTCTTTTTTTTTTTTAATAATTTTTTCTAAATTTGGTTTTATTTTTTCTTTTATTTTCTTACTTCCATAAAATATTTTCTTGATGGATTTACTTTCTTAATTAAATTTGTCCTGATAAAAATATATATTTCAACTATATATTTACTTTCAATATTTTTTTATAGCCTAAGATATATGTCACAAAAATTTTTTTTAATCAATGTAAAAAAATCTTATATTATTAAAAAATTTAATATTTATATTTATAGAATAAATATACAATAATTTTAATACGTATGCGCTTCACATCGCACGTGATTTAAACAAATACATATATGTTGGTAAAATCTAGTGTCTGGTATCAAATTATATCCAACACAATAATTTGAATGTGAAATTTAATTATTAGGAATGCGAATCCATATAGAAGAAAATGTAAATAAGGGGAATATAAATTCACTGATGTGAATGTGAACTTTAGTTACTCAAAATATGAATTCATGTAAAAGAAAATGTAAATAAGGGGGATTCACATTTATAAGGTGTTTTTCAACATCCCCAAGAGTAATGCTAATTGGTTATTGGTTTACTAGGTGTTACTGGGTGTTTTCTAAAGATTTTAGGTTGGTAATTGGTTTTTAGCCACTTTTCTTTCAAGAGTAACGCAGGACATACCAAATCCGATCTCAACTTTTTCATTACCAATTCTTGTATTATATTTTTATTGGTAAATGTAATCAATTGATGTAAAAATGTTTTAAACACTTGTTAATAAAAATATGACAACTGATATACCATATCAATTGATACTCAAACGTTAAAATTAGAGTTTGTGTTTCTAACATTTTTCTTCTTTCAATGGATTGTAGAAAAACAAGAATGAACACAAAGCAACAATCATTGACAATGACGGATCTAAGGTTTAAATATTTCTGTGGGAACATGGATGATCAAAGTTTTCATATTCTAGAATGAAACGAAAATAATTGTAGACTATTTTGGTCCATAAAACAAAAATTTACATATCTTTATATGCTATTTGTTGATTTTTAGCCGCTTCTCTTTCAATGTATTGTAGAAAAACAAAAATCAAAATAATTCAGCACTCATCAGTCATTGTTGACGAAAGTTTTAAATTGAACATGAGGCTTTTTCTTCCAGTGGCCACTTAGAAGTTGTTGTTGTGACTTAGAAGTCCCTTTTTTTTTTTGGCCTTTGATTGTTGACTTGGAAGTCTTTAGTATTGACTGTTTAAAGCAACACGGCATCTGCATTGGGACTAGGTACGAAGCCGTAAGAAAGGCCCCAGGAGGGGCTTTCTCTGAAACTTTTTCTGTTTCTTTTTTGAATCCATGTACAAATTTATATGTAGAGAATCCATGTACAAATTTATATGTAGCTCTCTTAAATCTCCCCTAGACTTTTCTTCTTCTTTTTTTTTTTTTTTCTTTTTTTTCTTTCTTTCTAGCCTATATATTTTTATACAAATTTACACATAGACCCCACCCTAACACTTAGAGCATTGTCATAGAGCATTGTCAAATATGCTATTTTAATACCTTTTTGTTTTTTAAAACTAAACATAGGATGGAGATTAACATTTACACTATACATAATCTTAAGAAGATATTTTTCAATCACTTTTGTAATATTTAATAATTAAATGTTCATTATTATAATTAGTCACCTTCATAATAACTCATGACTTCATCACTAATTAAGACAAATTACGATGGTCGATATTCAATAGAACTGAAGAAATCAAAATGTGAAGAATTGATAAATTTAAAAATTCAATGAGTTGGGCGTATTTTGTGATTGAGATACTTATTCAAAAGGGAAACATGGTTAATTTTTGACTATCACACTTCATAACTATATTTGAATGCACCCTTAGCGTGACCGACAATATGAGAGAAAATTAGTGATAATCCTAAATCCTATTAGTATTGTTCATATGAAGATCATCAATATGAGAATTGCTATGAAGATAAACACCAAGCTATTAGTGCTTTAAGGTCACCAAAGGAAAAAAAAAAAAGGCGGGGGGGGGGGGGGGGGAGGATAAATTACGAGACCCGATTGCTGCCAAG
Source organism: Ficus microcarpa (assembly GCA_025413485.1). Lineage (NCBI taxonomy): Eukaryota > Viridiplantae > Streptophyta > Magnoliopsida > Rosales > Moraceae > Ficus > Ficus microcarpa. The sequence continues at coordinate 16,192,294 of CM046382.1, read as the reverse complement.
TTGTTGAAAATGGAATGTATAAATTATGTCTTTACGTGATTATAATTTACATTATATATGTCGATTACTCATTCAAACTGATTATTGATGAAACTACAACTTGTGAATGAAGAAACGAAACATTTTAAGAAAAATATTAATAACATCAATTCTAATCTTAATTTTTGAATACCAACATATTTGGTATATGAATAGTCATTATTTTATTGCTAAATATTTAAAGTATTATTACATCAATTGATTGCATCTACTAAAAATAATTTGACATTGAATTGATACTAAAAAAGTTAAAATTAGAGTTGATGTTCTCAGCACTATTTTTAATTATAATTAGTATATCACTTAATCTCTTGAAAAGCAGTTTCCTATGAATATAGATTTGAAGAAGCTTTCTATAAGTTGGTTAATGGGATAATAGGTGTTTTAGCCGCTTTTCCTCGGTGAGGCTTGTTTGGTTCCTGTATATGGTCCATTCCGTTTAGAAATTACTGATTTCAAAATGATATTTGGAACCTCTTTTGAAAATGAAAGGTCTTCAAAATTTAGGAAAAATGATTTGAAAATCTTTTTCATTTCAAACATATTTTGTACCGTAATATTTTTAAATTTAAAATTTTTTCTTTTCTGTTCCAGGTGAAAATTTTTTACACATCCAAACATTATTTCGTTAGAAATGAAATGAGTTTCTCATTTTAAAAAACTAAAACTTTTCATTTTAGAAAGCAAACATACGAACCAAACGGACTCATAAAAAACAAAAATCAACAGAAGTCACTGGTCATGTTTATCAAGTTATGGAGGTGCTCTCTCTTCCCAACCCCCATTTCACATTAAGCCAATAAGATGTGTAATGTATTCCAACATTTCATCGTCAAAGTCATGCCTAGTCCTAATTGGATGGCTCTCGGATTAAATTTATTTCTTTAATATTTACATGGTACTAGTTGTTAATCTTTCTTCTTGGCTTCATAAGTTTTTTAATATTATTCTCCTTCCAGATTGACAATCTTAACCTAATGCCATAAATCAACTAATATATTACTTCTTAAAGAAATAGCGCTAGTTTTTTTTTTTAATAAATAAATTGAAAGAGAGAATAATATATATTAAAGATTATATTAGCACATACCAATTCGGTTGACACTCACTAATAATCTAATCCTCTATCAAATTCCCTAACTCAGTAGTAAATAAATAATAGTTGAAAATTATTTTTAATTTTTCTTCTTTTGTAATTTGCTGAGTAAAAGTTTTTCCCGCAATGATTAGTACGTACCAAATGTACTCATTCATCCAGTAAATACTAATATATAGTTTGTATATTGATGGTATTTTAAATGTTTTGGGATCAAAAGTTTTAGTTCCAAACCTTTCAAGTACAATGTTTTCTCTCACAAATTAATATCCAAAAACGGTTCAAACCCTCCAAACAAACAACAAAACAAATGTGATTAGATAACACATTCTTTAGCTGGATACGCTTTTTTTTTTTTGGTGAATAGCTGTATATGAAATTGACAATATAGATCCTTTTGATTTGAGAGCAGAACTGTTCAGTTCGTGAGATTGAGAAGAGGAGAAGGGAGAAGAAGATGATGTAGGAGATGGATCCATGGGAAGTACCATGGAAATAGATGAGGTCGAACGCTGATATTTGGGCTTGTATATATATATATATATAAATTATAGTATATATCATATTTTATAGCGCTTTTAAAGTTTATAACAGGTTTTTTAAAAGAAAATAAATTATAAAACAAAAATTTACATTTCTTTATATGCTATTTGTTGATTTTTAGCCGCTTCTCTTTCAATGTATTGTAGAAAAACAAAAATCAATATAATTCAGCACTCATCAGTCATTGTTGACGAAAGTTATAAATTAAACATGAGGCTTTTTCTTCCAGTGGCGACTTAGAAGTTGTTGTTGTGACTTAGAAGTGCCTTGTTTTTTTTTTTTTTTTTGGTTGCCTTTGATTGTTGACTTGGAAGTCTTAGTATTGACTGTTTAAAGCAACACGGCATCTGAATTGGGACTAGGTACGAAGCCGTAAGAAAGGCCCCAGGAGGGGCTTTCTCTGAAACTTTTTCTTTTTCTTTTTCTTTTTTGAATCCATGTACAAATTTATATGTAGCTCTCTTAAATCTCCCCTAGACTTTTCTTTTTTTTCTTTCTAGCCTATATATTTTTATACAAATTTACACATAGACCCCACCCTAACACTTAGAGCATTGTCAAATATGCTATTTTATACCCTTTTGTTTTTTAAAACTAAAAATAGGATTGAGATTAACATTTACACTATACATAATCTTAAGAAGATATTTTTCAATCACTTTTGTAATACTTAATAATTAAATGTTCATTATTATAATTAGTCACCTTCGTAATAACGCATGACTTCATCACTAATTAAGACAAATTACGATGGTCGATATTCAATAGAACTGAAGAAATCAAAATATGAAGAATTGATAAATTTAAAAATTCAATGAGTTGGGCAAATTTTGTGATTGAGATACTTATTCAAAAGGTAAACATGGTTAATTTTTGACTATCACACTTCATAACTATATTTGAATGCACCCTTAGCTTGATCGACAATAGGAGAGAAAATTAGTGATAATCCTAAATCCTATTAGTATTGTTCATGAAGATCATCAATATGAGAATTTCGATGAAGATAAACACCAAGCTATTAGTGCTTTAAGGTCTCAAAAGGAAAAAAAAAAGGGGGGGGGGGGGGGATAAATTACGAGAACCGATTGCTGCCAAGTTGTTGAAAATGGAATGTATAAATTATGTCTTTACGTGATTATAATTTATATTATATATGTCGATTACTCATTTATACTGATTATTGATGAAACTACAACTTGTGAATGAAGAAATGAAACATTTTAAGAAAAATATTAATAACATCAACTCTAATCTCAATTTTTGAGTACCAACATATTTGGTTTATGAATAGTCATTATTTTATTGGTAAGTATTTAAAGTATTATTACATCAATTGATTGTATCTACTAATAAAAATTTGACACTGAATTAATACTAAAAAAGTTAAAATTAGAGTTGATGTCCCCAGCACTACTTTTAATTAGTATATCACTTAATCTCTTGAAAAGCAGTTTCCTATGAATATAGATTTGAAGAAGCTTTCTATTAGTTGGTTAATGGGATAATAGGTGTTTTAGCCGCTTTTCCTCGGTGAGGATTGTTTGGTTCCTGTATATAGTCCATTCCGTTTAGAAATTACTGATTTCAAAATGATATTTGGAACCTCTTTTGAAAATGAAAGGTCTTCAAAATTTAGAAAAAATGATTTGAAAATCTTTTTCATTTCAAACATATTTTGTACCGTAATATTTTTAAATTTAAAATTTTTTCTTTTCTGTTTCAGGTGAAAATTTTTTACACATCCAAACGTTATTTCGTTAGAGATGAAATGAGTTTCTCTTTTTAAAAAACTAAAAATTTTTCATTTTAGAAAGCAAACATACGAACCAAACGGACTCATAAAAAACAAAAATCAACAGAAGTCACCAGTCATCGTTTATCAAGTTATGGAGGTGCTCTCTCTTCCCAACCCCCATTTCACATTAAGGCAATAAGATGTGTAATGTATTCCAACATTTCATCGTCAAAGTCATGCCTAGTCCTAATTGGATGGCTCTCGGATTAAATTTATTTCTTTAATATTTACATGGTACTAGTTGTTAATCTTTCTTCTTGACTTCATAAGTTTTTTAATATTATTCTCCTTCCAGATTGACAATCTTAATCTAATGCCATAAATCAACTAATATATAACTTCTTAAAGAAATAGCGCTAGTTTTTTTTTTTTTTAAATAAATTGAAAGAGAGAATAATATATATTAAAGATTATATTAGCATATACCAATTCGGTTGACACTCACTAATAATCTAATCCTCTATCAAATTTCCAACTCAATAGTAAATAAATAATAGTTGAAAATTATTTTTAATTTTTCTTCTTTTGTAATTTGCCGAGTAAAAGTTTTTCCCGCAATGATTAGTACGTACCAAATGTACTCATTCATCCAGTAAATACTAATATATTATAGTTTGTATTGATGGTATTTTAAATGATTTGGGATCAAAAGTTTTAGTTCCAAACCTTTCAAGTACAATGTTTTCTCTCACAAATTAATATCCAAAAACGGTTCAAACCTTCCAAACAAACAACAAAACAAATGTGATTAGATAATACATTCTTTAGCTGGATATGCTTTTTTTTTTTTTTTTGAATAGCTGTATATGAAATTGACAATATAGATCCTTTTGATTTGAGAATAGAACTGTTCAGTTTGTGGGATTGAGAAGAGAAGGGAGAAGAAGATGATGTAGGAGATGGATCCATGGGAAGTACCATGGAAATAGATGATGTCGAACGCTGATATTTGGACTTATATATATATATATATAAATTATAGTATATAACGTATTTTATAAGTACTATTAAAGTTTATAACAGATTTTTTAAAAGAAAATAAATTATAACAGATTTTAATACGTAAATTCTTTGATTTTTTAAGTAAATCCATGAATTTTCTAATAAATAATAGATTTATAGGTAAATAATAGTAGGGCTCTTTTTTTCAACTCAACAACTCCTCCGGAAACAATGACCTCCGGAGAATAGAATTGCACGTATATTTGGAAGTAGTTAGTCTCTCTCCTATATATATATATATATATATATATATATATATTTAGGATTAGGAGTTTCTCCAATAAAATTATAGTACGTTCCTCTTGGATAATGAAATAATAAATGCTTATACGTGTAACGTTCACATATTTTTAGTTACTAGTTTTGGTAAGTGCCTACGGCACTTATGTACTATTCAAACCTTCATTAAACAACCAGTTATAAGTAAAGCAAGAGTAAAGGAGAAACAAAAAACATGGAGATACAAAAACATAGATACAAAAGTCAGCTCATTTTGTGTTTGGCTTGTGGATATACATAAGGAGCCAAGACATTTTGATAGTAAAAAGAAAAAAAGAAAAACAAAAGAGTAAGTGGTTTGTCCTATGTATGATCAGAAAGTTTGCTTTGAGAACTTGCAAGCTCTTGTTCATCCGTGGTATTGGAAATGTGCTTTTCTGATGCAGTTGAAGTGGATTCATTTGGAACATGAGCTGATTTAGTTGGAGTATCATCAAAGATGGAGTAAATAGTGAATATTGTTTTAGGTGCACCTTGTTGTTGATGCTTTGCGCTTTTGATGAACACTATGAACTCTTTGTTGGTTGAGAGAGTCGCTTGAGCATTCTTGATTACCTAGCATATAAAAGAACGTAACAAGGATCATTTGTTTAGTTGCATATAATGGGCCTTTTAGTATGTAATACAAACAAATAAATTTTACCAAATCTAAAACCGTAAGTAGCCCAGTTTGAAGAGCATTATAAAGATATATATTTACCACAAAACAAACAATGTTTGACAAAAACACTAAAGAGTATAATTAATGAATCATACTCTATATTTGATTTAAGTGATATAGTTATCTTAATTTTGAGACATAATCATTAGGTTAGATGTCCTATGATAAAGAAAATTAAAAGATGGTACCTCAGAAGTGTTATTCATTAGGTCATTTGCTGAATAACAGAGAAGTTTTTCTGCAGTGTCCCCAAGTAAAGTTGCTGGTAATGAGCCAGAATTGTCTATTAGTTCGACTTGAAGGCGACATCTGTGAGTTTTCAAAAGAAATGGTTAAGTAATAAGTACAATGATTAGTTAAAAATTAAAAACTAAAAATTGTGTTTTTCACCTTGGTGTTCCAATTGCATCCTTTTCGTTGCAGAAGAGGCATTCGAAGCTTTCATTGTTAGAAGCACCTGTGACTTTGTGACATTTGTTGCAAGCTATGTACCAGAATTGTTGTGCCAAATTTGTGATTGAGATGATTGCTTTCAGCCAAAAGCTTGTTTGCTTGTTAAAGATGGTCAGTGAGTTTTAGGAAAAGTGTGAGAACAGAAAATTTCTATAAAATAAAGTTCAAGTTTTGGTGTATTACCATTTCTGGTAGACTAGAAATGCTGCTAATTTCTAATATATCATTAGTTGAAGGACTTGCTAAGGTAAATGAGGAGCTTAAGTATGACTTTCCAGCGATGATTTGATCAAGGGTTGCTTTGTTTTCTCTTGCCCTGTGAATTAGATGTCAAAATGTGAACATTAATTGATTTGTAATATGCATTAGAATGTGTTTGATAGAAGCATTGAATGAATAAAGGCAAAATATAAAGAGAGAATGATTTGTAAATAAGATGATACCAAATACTTAAGGATTCAGCTTGAGGAATGTTTGGATTTATCATGAACGTGGATGATGGCTTTGTAGAAAGAGATAAACCTACGTTAAAATAAATATGTTCGTTGATTAAATGATAAATAACTACGTATGTATACTTATATGCATAGTAAACAAAACAAATTGAGCTTAAAAAAAAGAAAAGAAAAGGATTTTTTAACCTTTGTATGGTACAACTTTCAACCGCTTTGCAATGATAATTGGTTTGGTGCGTAGAGTTTGCATAATAGCAAGACATTTCATTTTGCACAAAATGGTCCCACATAGTTTGAATTATTGGGTCTCAATCTGAAAAAATAAATAGTAATAATAAGTGGGTCTAGTGTAATGATTCTAATTATTGATAAATGTACATGGGTTGTGATAGATGATGTGTTACCCTTAATCAATGATGATCCTTCCTGCAGTGTTTGTTGTTCATTCCATGAGTGCTTTTCTTTCACAGGAAGGTTATCTATCGCTACGCCGATGACATCTATTGAAGAAATATGCGATATACATTAAAAATAAAAATAAAATAAAATAAAAAACCAATGTATGATATAAATGTTTTGATCATACTTTGTTTAATGAAGCTAATACAAGTAATAATCTAAAATCTCACCGATTAGATGTTGTTCGGATTTTCCCTAGTGCTTTGAAGTTCTGATAAAGGAGTAAGATTAATTATTGGTGTGATTTTTTCATGCTCCTCCCACACTGGATTCATCAAGGTAGATTTGTTGATGATCCATTGATATTCATTCTCAACAGTGCGGTACAGAATTATTAACCTGTTAAGTATCAATAGCATGTGCAAATTGTTAACCAGAATCAAATTATGTACAAATCATATTAATGTTTGCTTTGTCAATAGATAGATACAGTTGGTCTTACCAATTTCAAAAGTAGAAAAAGAATTTATTTGGTTCTTTCCTTTATCATTTCTTGTTGATAACAGAAGCTTTCTGTCTTCTGAGAAAATGATCACAATTAAAAAATAGGAATGAGAAAAATGATAAAAATTTAAAGATAATAACAAGTACCATAGGTAATTTGTATTCTTTCACATAACCTAATTCCTGGCACTCGATAAACTGGATCAGTACGTTGTTTGCATTGAGCATCATCATTAATAACTGGTTTTAATTTTGCATAATTTTGTTTTCTACGTGCACTTATTTTTTTCTTCATTTTTCTGATATTGTTGAATTAGACAAGTGAAAAAAAAAAAAGCAAAAAAAAAAAAAAAGTAATATTTAGCTGCTAATAAGAAAGAAAAATTTGAACTTAAAAAGAAGATCCCTTGTCTACCAATGATATGTACCTTCACTTCTATTGAACTTTGAAATTTTGTCCATGAAGGAAGTAATCTCCTCTAAAACCAACTCCTGTGCATATAAAACAGAATCAGATGTTAAAAAAACCGAGAGAGATAGATATCATCACTCCCAAAACAAAGAAACCTGTTTTAACAATTGAGTTCATTCACATGTGAAGAAAAGAAAACAAGACCAAATGTTGAAACACAAACGAAAATGAACACAAAAGCATCCTAACCATACAATGAATGCATAAACTGTTTTCTTTATGGTTATTGGCATTTGAAATAAGGGGTCAATTGAATTAACAAACCTAAACCACTAAGACCAGTAATCGAAATGACGGCCTTTTTCGCTGAAGTAGCTCTTAAGTCATGTTATGTTTGTTGACTTCCCAATTGCCGATTGGGTACAACTGGTACAGATTTTTTCCTATTTGGATGAGAAGAAAACCACATGTCTAACAATGACACTCCAACAAGCTATGATCACAACAAGAATAATCATTTCCTTTTCATTCAGTTTATCACTCATGTCAAAGAGGATAACAAGCACGTCATTTTCATCAAAGTTACAGACACAGACAAGGGCATTCTTATGATTTACTGCTTTGTAAAATAAGTTTTTATAGCAAAAAGAAAATCTTTATTTTCATAGATTAACCTACAAAAACTAAGGCCAAGCCGTTATAAAAAAGATACTAAATTATCACAATTTACAACACAACAAAACCATGCGCACAAACAAACGCATGTGAATTTATACAGTTTTCCTACCTTGCCACAAGGTGATGTGCTTCCAATGCGAATAAATAGTCACCCATCCAATGGTATTTAACATCCAAAAAACTGTGAAATAAAATGTGTGGCAAAGACAGCGTTGTGACAACGAAACAACACCCCAAAGACACCAAAAATACTAAAATTCAAAAAATTTGTTACAGGCTCTGTCAATGACAGTTTTCCATTGTCTATGACCATTCCTTTTCACATCGTGCAACATTCTATCTAGAATAGAAGAAGAAGAGAGAAAGAAAGAAAGAAAAAAAATCAAAGAAACTTATTAAAATTTATCTACTAAGTCTGAAAAAGTGAGTTGAAAATGCAAACTGAAACATAAAAATGGCACATGTGTGCAATTGTATTCAATAATTCAAAACTTACCTTCTTCTTTGTCTTTCCAAGTATCACCAGAAAGTAAAACAATGTCACTGAAGTTTAAATTTTCAAAGGAAGAAGCATACTTTTTTGAAAGATAAAAAAGCTACTAACATTGCAAACACTCTGACCCATATTTCCCAAAAAAAAAAAAAAAAGACATCTCTCACCAGTCGCCGAAACAAAAATTTCAGTTACAAGAAACTGTGACTGGAATACATAATTGGCGTTTATTTCTTCAAGAATGAAATCAAGTGGAAAAAAATAAATTTATTGATCAAATAATTAAACAAGATAACAAATTTGCATCTTTAAATTGAATCGAAAACTTCACAAAAATCAAATCTAAAGCACATTTACTTAAAAATATAATCCTCGTTTGACTTCATATTTTATTATCAGGTGCTTTACAAACTAAATAAGACGGTATAAATCCAGAATCCCGAAATCACGTTACTAAAAGCCACTTAATTCATTCTCGTTTCCCATATTTTCCCATCAACCAAACAGAACAGAGCATCATTCAAACTCATCGACCTTGAGTGCTCAGATCGTGCTAACCACACAGTTTCTCATGGGGGTTTTTTTTTTTTTTTTAAAATCATAAAATCAGCCAAATGAGGAAAACCCAGATCAAATTTCTCGATCAAATTTAAGAATTGCGTATATTAGTTAACGACAAAATAAAATAAAAAATGCAAAAAAAAAACATGAGATAATAGGAAAATGGGATTTGGAGTTTGATGGGTTGGAAAAAGAAATGAAGAGAGTAGGGAGAAAGAGAAGCAAACAAGAGGTTGGAACGAAGAGGAACACACAGGTTGGAACGAAGAGGTTTGAAGGTTTGACATCTGTACTTACCCAAGAGCTGAAGCAAACAAGGATTTTGACATCCGCACAAAGCAAATAGCTTAAACAGACACTCAGGTTGACAAAAATAAATAAAATAAATAAAATAAAACCAACAAGCATCAAAAGAAAAGTTTTTCGACCAAAAAATTTAACAAAAAACCTAAAAAAAAACACATGAAAAAAAAATCAAAATAACAAAATGATTAAAATATTAAAAATATATCAATACACAAAAATGATTAAGATGAGAAAAATTAGACCGAAAGATAAAAAATAAAAAGAAAAAAGACGGACAAAAAAAAATAAAAAAATTTTTGTCCAAAATGAAACAGTTTGGACGAAATCACAAATGCACAATAAGAATAAGTTTGGTTCACCAACTTAAACTTAAATTTTTCAACTCAATTTTTATCTTTTTTTGAATTTTTTTTTTTCAAAAAATTATAAAAAATTACTATTAAAACTTAAAAATTTTAACTCAAACTCAGACATCAAACACCCTATAAAAATACTGAGACTTCATATAGGTATAGATAATAGGTATAGTTCCACAACATCTACAATTCCACCCCATCATGCCAGCATTGAATGCATGACATAACAAATGATGTCACTAAAATGAGATCCAAAATTTAGTCAGCATTAGTGGTGGGCGTGGAAGGACATATGTATCTTTTCTTGATCGGCAGCCTATTGTTATTAAAAACTATCATTTGGATTAAAAAATCAAAGGTGAAAAGTCAGGGACTGACAAAGTGAAGAGAACTTATTCTTATTTTTATTTTTATTCTTATTTTTGCATGTTGGAGAAACAATAGTTTTACCTTTAAAAAATAAATACATTTGATGTTAAAATTTAGATTGTAGAATTTAAATTTGAATTGATTATACACTTATTAAGACATTTGAATTACTTAAATTAAAAAGTATCAAAACTTAAAATATGTTATGATGTTGATTTTTATAACGCAAGCGCACTTATTGTAAATAAGTAATATAATGATACGTAAAGATCGTTCCTTGGAGAATTGCTACTATAATCGTTAATTACTAAAATTATATCACTTTAATTTTATTTAAACACTGAAATTGCAAGTTGAAAATAAATGATAATAACAAAAATAAATTGAAATAACAAGAGATGAAAATCAATAGAACAAAACTTAGGATTACAATCTTCCATCAACATTTCACTTGAATCTTTCTACCATACCCTTGACCAATTAACCAATTCAAATTGGTAACCAAGAATCTTAAGCTATCTAAAAGCCTCTTCCATTAGTTGAATAGAAATACCCCCTTAACTAACTTATTATACTCCTAAGAAAATTATATTAAGAAAGATTCATTATGTATAGACTCTCTCAATAGTTACACATGTTACATAGGTATATTCCTATCCTATATAAACTCAAGGCTTCCGCACATATCATTCTATCTAGGACTAAACACAAAAAATTCCCTTTTCCAAGTTCATTAGGGTTTACTAAATCTATCTAGTCAGTGACCAATTAATTAGAAGTATTAAACATAAGATAGAGCAAACAATCTGATAATGACTAATAAAAATCCAAGTAGAGAAGAAATCAGTTCAAGCTACAAGTTGAGTTTCAATTGCAATTCTAGAAAAGAGAACTAGTTCGTCGTAATAATTATAAACACCAATGAACACCAATGAATATAGTTTCATCATCATTGAAATTACAAGAAAAATAAAGAGAGAAGAAAGATTAAGAGCGAAAACTAGTACGGAAATTTCCCCAATTTTTCAACTCTTTTCTTTGTCTTGAATTCCATTGACAACTATTTTTTTCTTCTAGGCTTTTACATATCCTAAAACTGAATAACAAAAGTGATCCTTAAAAAAACCCTAACAACTTCTATTTATAGTCCAATGCAAAATAATTTCCAAGATTGGGCGTGATCAAGGAGGGCTGTAGCCTTGAATTCTGGGCATTGCAATCCTCGATGTTGGTGTCTGGATTCCGGGACCAGTACTGCAGCATGCAGCCTTCATTTCCAGGGCTGCAGCGCTCAACTTCTTTAAAGGATTTTGCCGAGCTTCAGGGGCTACAGCCTTTACAACATGTACATCCAATGCTTTGCTTCAGGGCTGTAGTCTTACAATCCAGAGTTGTAGCCTTGACATCTTGCTTTATTCTTCCTTTGTTTCCACCAATATTTGTACCAAGACCACACAATTTACTTAAAGAATCTTCTATTTCCTAACCTGCTTAGATATACTAAAAACAACTTGGAAAACATTAAAATGGCACTTAAACTAGTATCATATTAATATGATTGTACTAAAATCACCGGTATAAACCCGGCTCATCATGTTAAGGAAAAAAAAAAATCAAAATATAACTTATTTCATTCATTTCGAAATTCTATACAATTAAAAAAAAATCACCTCATTTGGGCCTATCTATGAAAAATAATGAACTTTTAAAATTTGAGTTACAAAACTATGCGAATAGTGAAGCTGAGGGAAAAAGGACAAAAATGGGTTTGTAATTTTAAGGTTTAGATTGTGAAACCAAATTTTTGTGGGGCATAACTTTCACACCTATTTGATTTTGAAGATATACAAAATAAATAAATTAATAATTAATTAATTAATAATTAATAATAAAAAATCTATTAACTTAATTTCTTAATGGGGGCACTACCCCCCTCCCCAAGATAATGTAGCTCCATGCGTGCTTGTAAATATATGAGTCGTATAAATTGTAACACCCCCTAACTGGTTTAGCTTTCAACTAAACCTAACTAGGACATGTCACTAAACCATACATTCATGAAATCTCATGATAACACAGAAACATTATAAAATCAAGATAGTTGTATGATAAGGTATTAATATAAAACATTTACAGACTCTTCCAGAAAGTTTAGTTAAAAATATAACAAGAGTCCATCTTACAACTATCCCATATTGTTAGTGTTATCTCAAAATCTAACTTTTTCTAGTTTAACCCACAGAGTTCTTTGACAATCATTTTTCATAAAACAACTTTAGTTTAGTATGTATAGTAGTTCTGTGACACCAGCTTCCCAAAAGAGGTTCAGCCTACCGCTATGTTGCTTCCTCATTCCTTATCTTCCTCACCTGTATCATGAAATTTTAAAGTGAGCTAATGTGACGCCCCCTTACTACGTAGGGCCGTCACTCCTTACCTTACTTAGATTAC
>CM046382.1:16140807-16179339 GCA_025413485.1 Ficus microcarpa | reverse complement strand
TTGAAAATTTGGGGATTTTTTTTTTGAACTTCTATGTATTTAAACTCTTATCTTTTTTTTTTTGAACATACATAATAAACATTGCCTTTAGCATCATATCATTATACTTAAGTAACGTTACTTAAGGTGTTTGTTCCAAAATACCGTAAAGCATAATTCGTCTTTACCATACATACTTATATTACAAACTTCTTTACTTATCAAAGATTTGCGGGAACATGCGTAGTGGTATCCATACCGCCCTTCGGTCTGCCGTCACACCGCTCCAACAATGCCCACCATTAAGCTGCGGGTTTTCTTACCTACAGTATGAAATTAACTGAATGAGCTTTCGCCCAGTAAGCACAAACATATCTCACAAAACATTTAAACATCATGAAGAAAACATACATCATCATATGCATATGCATGAACCAGTTATGTTCCATTTATGCATTCATTAATTTTCTTATCTTCCTTATGGGCCCCTTAGTGTACGTACCTTTAAATTATAGCGCGCCTCCAGATACAGTTAGATGGGGTTGGCAAGCCCCTAACTGTTACAAGGGAAACATGAGTGATTACACCCTCTTACATAAGCGCGAGGGTGATCCATAACTTGTACATAAAATCCTCCACTTCAAGGAGGTTGGTACGACACTTTACTTGTGACTTCTTACCATGTCATTTATCTTTAGTGAGCATACAATATGATGTCACTACATGATAACATACTTTTCATTTCATTATTAACATGGCATGGCATTCTTTTCATTCATGGCATTTGCAGATATGACATTTTCATAACATGACATTTTGCAAATATAGCACTATTATGATTATTTACAAAAATAGCACTTTTCATCAACATAGCATTTTACGAAAATAGCACCTTTTATAAATATGGCATTTCGCAAAAATAGCACTTTTCATAAAACATGGCATTTCACAGATATAGCACACGACATATTGTAGCACATTTGAAAACTACATACTTGAACATAATTTACTAGTTTTCATACTGCAGGTGAGGTTTGTACTTACCTCTAGTGCCGTGTTCCTTTAGAATTGCGTCCTTTCGATCGTCGGCAACCGCAATTCACTTTCCTGATATATCCAAAATATAGGATCAGGATCTTTTCGTAAGGTGTTGGTGACCTACCAACATCATATTTACTTTTGGTTGTATGTCCCCTATTCATAAAATCCATCTAGGCCATTTTTTTATCCCCATTCTTTATTGGACTTGGATAATTCCTTATGAGGTTACATTGGGTAACCTTTTTGGTTAGAGCCTTGTTCTCTTATTGGGCTTTGCTCATATATCTATGTTATTGGGTTATTTCCTTGAACCCATTAAATCTTAGCCCAATACACTTGTGGGTATCCCTTAGGGTTATGTTGGGTAACCCTTAAGGTTAACCTTAATTAACCTTGGGTCAACCTCTTGTCAACCATTGGTTATCCTTGGGTATGTAACTCGGATCTAATATCCGGTTACCGTTCGTAATCGGCTTGTTCACCAATTTTACTATAAAATTTCTCTTCCTTATTCTTGGAAAATCTTGTGTAATTTACTTCCCAAAAATCCTTCATTCTTCTTATAAAATTCTAACTCCTTTTAGTTAGAAAATTCATTAGCTTAATTTTATTATTTTCTTTATCTTGCAATTGTTTGGTTGAAACCCTATTTTTCTTCTCTTTATGGAAAAGTGTGAATTTCAAACCCGAGCCCTTAAAATCCATGGTTTTCGAAATAATTATTTTGTAAAATCATTTGGGGTCGGAAACCACCTTTGGAACGGTTTCCGATGCTAAAATGACCATTTTGGAACACCTCATTACTTTTCTAGAAAAGATTTTCGTGAGATTCATTTGTTGATTTTCGGACCCTCTGCGCGCCTCTCACAAAACGCGCCCAGTTTAAAAATCAGCTCGGAATCTGAAAAACTTTTCTTCACGAAAGTTGTAGCTAACGAAAAATGCTAGAACTTTCATGTTTTGCACAAAATCTAGTTCGGCCTAGATCAGTACCAGTTTTTATTTGAAAACGGGTTAGTTCTGGAAAACTGTGTGGAGGACGTCCCAGGGTTCAGCCACGGGTTTCGAGCAAAACGAAGGCCTTTAGAGCCTTATTTCGAGATTCTGTCCGCGTTATCCTCTAGGAAAAGTTGTTCCGAACAACTTTCGTGTTTTGAGTTTTTCCCCGTTTGGCCTCTAAAGGCCTTATATTTTCGTTTTTCCAAAACTGCTCAGGTTCGAAACCGAACTGGCAGCTTGGTGAGTTACTCCGGTTTACCTCTTAAGCTAGCATACAATAAGTGGGTTGTTTTGGCAGATTTTTGGCCTAATCTTATGGGACATATAACCTATCTTCTAGCATGAAAAATCCATCATTTTCATGCACAAATTTTTAAAGCAACAAGCATAGAAAGATTAGCCAACCAACCCTAACCTATCAAGCACATACACACCATAAATAGGGCTGAAAATTAAATGGACTTATGTCCTTACAAATCTCTTGAACCAACCTTAAAAACACTTAAATAAAGCTTAGATCCAAGGGGTTTTAGAGATTTACCTCAACCCAAGTTAGGGTTTTCAAAATCCCAAAGATTTTCTTCCTTCCTTGGCTTGCTCCTAACCCACGGTTTTCTTCATGAAAATGCATCCAAAAATTTTTGTTGTTAGCTCTTCTTGCTTGCAACTAAAACCGAAATCCATATGATGAAAAACCAAGTTTTTCTTACCTTTTTCTTCTCTTCCTTGTTCGGCCAAGACTTGGAGAAATCCACAAAAATCCTCTCAAGTTTCCTTGCTCTTGGTTGCTCACGGTTTTGGTGCTAGAATGAGATCCAAGAGTTCCCTTTTTATTAGCTTCTTCTCAACTCAAAACCGAGCATGATCAAAGGAGAAATCCAAGAAATTTTTAAGATTCTCTTACCTCTTTTCTCTTGCTTGGTTCGGCTATCCTTGGAGAACTCACAAGAAAATTTTTCCAATCTCTCTCTCTCTTTCTCTCAAAGCCGTGCACCCTTGGAATGGGAGTTCAAAACTTTTGAATCTCTCTTTCTCTCTTCCTCCTCTTGCTGCCGAACATGAACAAGGGAGAATGAGAGGTTTTGGCTCTCTTTTTCTTACAAAAAGCACAAAGGATGGAAGGGTTTCCTTTGATTGATTGGAGTAGTTGGTTGCTTGCCTTAACTTAAGGCTTTTGTCAAGTCTTGCTTTCCTTTCCTTGCAGCCGAATCCAAGAGGATTAAGGGGGGTTGCTTGCTGCTGAAATTGAAGGATGGGAGGGGAGACATGGCAGCCGGATTTGTGGAGAAAAAAAGGGGAGTAGGTTAGTTTATTTTAATGGCTTGTTGACCAACCCTTTTTCCTTAAAAAAAAAAACTTTTTCCCATGCTCCTTTTTCTTTCCTTGGTGCAGCCGAAACTCATGAGGAGAGGGAGAAAGGTGCAGCCGGCTGTTTGTGGGGGATTGGACAAGGGATTTAGTCCATTTTTTTTTAGACAAAAAGTGACTAGAGATGGGGGACCTTTGATGGACAAAAGTTGGTGCACTTTTCCTTGATTTATGGCTTTGTCTCTCACTTTGCTTGTCCTTTTGGATTTTCTTTTTCTTTCTTTCTTTCTTCTTTGTGTGGCAGCCGAATATGATGGGGGGAAAGACAAGCTCACTTATTTACTCTTTGATGAGTGGAGGATGATATCATGGGCATGGGCTCTTGTTTGGCCATTTCGGTCTTGCACAGCTCTTTTTGCGCTCTACAGTTATTTCCAACACTGTGATGAGCATTTTTATTTTGTAATTTGATCCAAAAATTATTCCATTAAATTTTTGGACCAATAATCTCTTTCTCCAATTTTTCGGAGACCTTTTTGCCCTTAATTCTTTTTCGGTGTGCTTGATCTTTCTAGGGTGGATTTACGGCTTATAAAACTCCATTTTCGGAGATTCTTTTCATGTTTCTTCATCATACTTGTAAAGTCGGCGTTGTGACCCGTCCCGGTCAAACTTTGACTTTTTGGTCAACCCTTTGACTTTTGGTCAACCCTTTGACTTTTGGTCAAATCTTTGACTTTTGTCAAATTTCATCCTTTTTCATTCCTTTTTCCTTTAAAAACTTCATTCTTGGCTCGTAAAACCTTAATTGAGTCCCAAAATCATTAAATGAGAACTCGAACATCGTTTAGATAAAATTATGAATTTCTCATTATGATTCATAATTTTTCATTTAACACATCATAATTACATGAATTAGACTCTAATTCCTTATGAACAAGGAGATTACAAGTCTACAAAATTTCGGGTCTTACAACCTACCCTCCTTAAAAGATTTTCGTCCTCGAAAATTAGAACAAATCGGGGTAGTCTCTCTTCATATCTTCTTCTCGTTCCCACGTCGCTTCTTCGATGTGGCGGTTTCTCCATAGTACCTTGACTAGAGGGATAACCTTATTTCTCAATACTTTTTCTTCTCGTGCCAAAATCTGGACTGGCTTCTCCTCATAAGTCAAATCTTCTCGAACCTCGATCGGTTCATGCTCGATTACGTGTGAGGGATCCGGAACATACTTCTTTAGCATTGATACATGAAACACATTGTGCACATATGCTAATTCTTGGGGTAAAGCCAACTTGTAGGCTACGTTCCCGACCTTTTCGATTATTTCGAACGGTCCTATATACCTTGGGCTCAATTTCCCTTTCTTCCCGAATCGCATAACTCCCTTAAATGGAGCGACTTTGAGGAAAACCAAGTCTCCTACTTGAAATTCGAGAGGTCTTCGGCGCTTGTCGGCATAGCTCTTTTGCCGGCTAAATGCAGTCTCCATCCTTTGTCGTATGAGCTTCACGTTTTCCGTGGTCGTTCGAATGAAGTCAGTAGATACAAGCTCTTTTTCTCTTGTCTCGTACCAGTGGACTGGAGATCTGCATCTTCTTCCATATAAAGCTTCATAAGGAGCCATTCCAATTGAAGCGTGAAAACTGTTGTTGTACGAGAATTCAATCAAAGGAAGCTTCTTATCCCAAGTTCCCTTGAAATCCATCACGCAAGCTCGCAACATGTCTTCTAAGGTTTGAATGGTCCTTTCTGATTGTCCATCTGTTTGTGGGTGGAAAGCTGTACTAAATGAAAGCTTGGTACCCATTGCCTCATGTACGCTCTTCCAAAATTTCGAAGTGAAGCGACCGTCGCGATCCGAGATTATTGTCTTCGGAATTCCATGATAGCGAACGATCTGAGCCACGTACAATTCTGCCAATTGTTCCACAGAGAAGCTGAGCTTGATGGCTATAAAGTGCGCCGACTTTGTCAATCGGTCAACGACCACCCAAATAGCGTCGTTGCCGCTAGGAGTTCGAGGCAGACCAACCACGAAGTCCATCGTCACTTGGTCCCATTTCCATTCTGGGATGGAAATTTTCTGTAATTCTCCTCCTGGACGTTGGTGTTCCGCCTTTACTTTTTGACAGGTAAGGCACTTACTGACAAAAGTAGCAACGTCGTTCTTCATCTTGGGCCACCAAAAGCTCTCCTTTAAGTCTTTATACATCTTTGTGGCTCCGGGATGGACAGAATACGGGGTCTCGTGAGCTTCCTCCATGATCTTTTCCTTCAATTTTTCCTCGTTAGGAATGCATAGTCTATTCTTTTGATAGAGTATGCCCTCATCAGATATGTGGAAATCGGACTCCTTTCCTCCTAAAACCTCGTTCTTCGTCCTACGCAGCGAGGTATCGGCTTCTTGACGTTCCTTCATGCCATCCAAAATGGTAGGCTGGAAGGTTAAAGCAGCTAATCTTCCCGTGATGAGCTCGATTCTGGCTTCCATTAGCTCTTTTTGAAGAGGCTCGGTTAATAACCTGATTGACATCATCGAGGAAGACGACTTCCGACTTAGGGCATCGGCTACCTTGTTAGCCTTCCCGGGATGGTATCGGATATCTATGTCGTAGTCCTTAACCAATTCGAGCCATCTTCTTTGCCTCATGTTAAGCTCCTTCTGTGTGAAGATGTACTTCAAACTCTGATGGTCCGTGTACACTTCGCATTTTGTGCCGTAGAGGTAGTGTCTCCAAATCTTTAAGGCAAAAACCACCGCCGCAAGCTCCAAATCGTGCGTCGGATAGTTCTTCTCATGTTCCTTAAGCTGTCGTGAAGCATAGGCGATCACCTTTCCGTTTTGCATAAGCACGGCTCCCAATCCTATCTTGGATGCATCGCTATAAATTACGAAGTTTTCTTCCTCCACAACCGGGATCGTGAGGATTGGAGCGCTCGTCAACTTGCTCTTGAGCTCTTGGAAGTGTTCTTCACACTTATTTGTCCATTCATAAGCCTTCCCTTTTCGTGTGAGCGCAGTAAGTGGCGCCGCGATCTTGGCAAAACCTTCGACGAATCGTCGGTAGTAGCCCGCTAATCCGAGGAAACTGCGCACTTCGGTGACATTCTTGGGGGCTGGCCACTTACTTACCGCCTCGATCTTGGCCGGATCTACGGATATGCCTTCCTTTGAGACTACATGTCCGAGGAAATGGACCTTCTCCAGCCAAAACTCGCACTTGGAGAACTTGGCGTAAAGCTGATTTTGCTTCAAAATCCGTAGTGCAATCCTTAAATGCTCTTCGTGTTCCTCTTTCGACCTTGAATAGATCAGAATGTCGTCTATAAAGACAATGACAAACTTGTCTAGGTAGTCCTTGAACACTCGATTCATCAGGTCCATGAAGGCGGCTGGTGCATTTGTCAGTCCGAACGGCATCACAAGGAACTCATAGTGTCCATATCGGGTGCGAAACGCTGTCTTCGGAACATCCCCTTCCTTGATTCGGAGCTGGTGATATCCCGATCGTAGATCAATCTTCGAAAAGACTGAGGCTCCTTTCAGTTGGTCGAACAAATCGTCGATCCTGGGCAACGGATACTTGTTCTTGATGGTGATCTTGTTCAACTCCCGATAATCGATGCACATTCTTAGAGTGCCGTCCTTCTTCTTAACAAACAACACCGGGGCTCCCCATGGTGAATAGCTTTGTCTGATGAATCCTTTATCTAGGAGCTCTTTCAACTGGACTTGCAATTCCTTGAGTTCAGCAGGCGCCATCCTATAAGGTGCCTTGGATACGGGTGCGATCTGGAAGTAACTCAATCTCAAAAGAGATTTCTCGTTCTGGTGGCAATCCTGGCAATTTTTCAGGAAAAACGTCCACGAATTCCTTGACTATCAGTACATTTCCGGCTTACTTTCGGTCTCTTGTGTCTTATCCACCATATTGGCTAAAAATCCCGTGCATCCTTCAGCCAATAACTTTCTAGCCTTTAATGCCGAAATAAACATCTTCGGCTGCTTCGGGGTCGATCTCTAAAGATGAATTCCTTGTCCCCAACTGGCTTGAACGTAACGGCACGACGCTGGCAGTCGATAACCGCGTTGTACTTTCCTAGGAAGTCCATACCCAGGATGACGTCGTAGTCGTATAAATCGATGACGATTAGGTTGACGTACATTCTCTACCGCATATGATTATTGGAACATGGCGTATCCAATATCAGACAACAAGATTTCCCGGAGGGTAATGCAGTACGAAAGGTTCTTCAATTTTCTCATTATCTCTACCTAGTTCTTAGCAAACCTAGGTGATGTGAATGAATGCGTAGCTCCAGAATCAATCAACACATAAGCATCTTGTTGGGCAAAAGGAAGCTGACCTGTCACCACCGTGGACGGTCCAGCTTGAGCATCCTCCTTTGTGTAGGCATAGATGCGCCCTTGCGGTTCTGGAGCTTCAGCTCGGCCTTGGGGAGCTGCAGGTCCTTCAAGCTTCATCTGCACAGCGTGCAACTGACTTCCCTGACCCCGCTGGTAATTCTGTTGGTGTTGGACATTGGCATTGCAATTCTTGGCAAAGTGGCCTTCCTTGCCACACAGATAGCAGCGGTTTGTCCCGGCACGGCAGTCTCCCGGGTGCTTTTTCCCACATTTCTGGCAAAAAGGAGTTCCACTGTTGTCAGGGGCGTTCTTCTTCTGGGGAGGATTCTGTTGACTCCCTTGCCCTCCAGCATTCCATTTTCTTTCTGCTGGGGGTTGCCATACGGCTTGTTGCCGCCGCGTTGGCCGGAAGGTCCTCCTTGACCTCTTTGCTGTGATGGTTGGCCGGGCTTGGTCTGATTCTGCCTGGCTAGTGCCCTCTCTTCATTCCTTTCCTTAAAGAACTGGGCCCGATGCGTCTTGTTCTGGCCGACCCAATATTCGGCTCGAACTGCCCGACTGACGCACTCGGCTACCGTGAGCGGTGGTTGAGGGCCACTGCTGATAAGCACGGTTAATTCTGGCCGGAACATCTTCATCATCTTCTTCACCTTGTCCTTCTCAGAACTGATAAGTTGAGGGCAGAGGCGGGCGAGCTGTTCAAACCTTCTCACAGCTTCAGCCACTGACAGATTTCCCTGACGGAAATTGGTGAATTCATCCTGTTGGGTTTCCATCACTTCCGTGTTGAAGTACTTCTCACGGAACTCTTCTACAAAGTCATCCCATGTCATCTGGGTGACGTCTCTTCTAATCTGAACTGTCTCCCACCATAATCGGGCGTCTTTCTTCAGCATGAATGACGCACAGAGGACTCTCTCTCTATCATCGAGCCCTAGGAAGTTCAGAGAAACTTGGAGATCGATGAGCCAGTTGTCGGCTTCGATCGGGTCCATTGATCCTTCGAATTCTGGCGCCTTCATGCGCCGAAATTCATGGTACAGTTCTGCCGGGGTTCGAGCTCGGGGAGCTGGCGGAGCAGCTACCGGCGCCATTGGTGCTTCTTGGGCCTCAGGGTTTTCCGGAATTACTGGCTCTTCCTCGGGGAATTCCGGTACTTCTGGTTGCTCTTCAGGTGCCGGTGGTACCCTGACCTCAGGTGGTCCTTGGTTCTGTTGGGCTATTTGAGCCCTAAGCCCACCTATTTCTCGCTGTTGGGCGAGCATCATCTCTCTCAGCTCGTTCAGTTGGGCTGTGAGATCGACATTTTGGACCGGTGCCGTTCGACGTCTTGGTGGCATGGTTCTGTATAGAAGCAACAAAACAGGCTTCTTATTTTCAAAACTTTCATAAAATCATATCTTTTATACAGAACCATAATCTTCATTTCAAAATCATAGTTTTTAGGAAAATACATAATTTCCTCATCATGGGCATACATTATTTACTTTACCACCACCGAACTAGGGCACAATCCAACGTCATTCTCACAACCAACCTTTCCATTGCAAATCATCGATATGCGTTGAATACGAAAATCTAATTCTAAGCGTAAGAAAATAAATTAACTTACTTGGGCTATTGAAGAACGATGCGGAGCGAGACGAAGTAGGCTGGCAGGATACCGCTCTGATACCAACTCTGTGACGCCCCCTTACTACGTAGGGCCGTCACTCCTTACCTTACTTAGATTACTTGAAAATTTGGGGATATTTTTTTTTTTGAACTTCTTATGTATCTTAAAACTCTTATCTTTTTTTTTTTTGAACATACATAATAAACATTGCCTTTAGCATCATATCATTACTACTTAAGTAAACGTTACTTAAGGTGTTTGGTTCCAAAATACCGTAAAGCATAATTCGTCTTTACCATACATACTTATATGTACAAAACTTCTTTACTTATCAAAAGATTTGCGGAAAACATGCGTAGTGGTATCCATACCGCCTTCGTCTGCCGTCACACCGCTCCAACAATGCCCACCATTAAGCTGCGGGTTTCTTACCTACAGTATGAAATATAACTGAATGAGCTTTCGCCCAGTAAGCACAAACATATCTCACAAAACATTTAAACATCATGAAGAAAACATACATCATCATATGCATATGCATGAACCAGTTATGTTCCATTTATGCATTTCATTAATTTTCTTATCTTCCTTATGGGCCCCTTAGTGTACGTACCTTTAAATTATAGCGCGCCTCCAGATACAGTTAGATGGGGTTGCAAGCCCCTAACTGTACAAGGGAAACATGAGTGATTACACCCTCTTACATAAGCGCGAGGGTGAATCCATAACTTGTACATAAAAATCCTCCACTTCAAGGAGGTTGGTACGACACTTTACTTGTGACTTCTTACCATGTCATTTATCTTTAGTGAGCATACAATATGATGTCACTACATGATAACATACTTTTCATTTCATTATTAACATGGCATGACATTCTTTTCATTCATGGCATTTGCAGATATGACATTTTCATAAACATGACATTTTGTAAATATAGCACTATTATGATTATTTACAAAAATAGCACTTTTCATCAACATAGCATTTTACGAAAACAGCACCTTTTATAAATATGGCATTTCGCAAAAATAGCACTTTTCATAAAAATGGCATTTCACAGATATAGCACACGACATATTGTAGCACATTTGGAAACTACATACTTGAACATAATTTACTAGTTTTCATACTGCAGGTGAGGTTTGTACTTACCTCTAGTGCCGTGTTCCTTTAGAATTGCGTCCTTTCGATCGTCGGCAACCGCAATTCACTTTCCTGATATATCCAAAATATAGGATCAGGATCTTTTCGTAAGGTGTTGGTGACCTACCAACACTCATATTTACTTTTGGTTGTATGTCCCCTATTCATAAAATCCATCTAGGCCATTTTTTTTATCCCCATTCTTTATTGGACTTGGATAATTCCTTATGAGGTTACATTGGGTAACCTTTTTGGTTAGAGCCTTGTTCTCTTATTGGGCTTTGCTCATATATCTATGTTATTGGGTTATTTCCTTGAACCCATTAAATCTTAGCCCAATACACTTGTGGGTATCCCTTAGGGTTATGTTGGGTAACCCTTAAGGTTAACCTTAATTAACCTTGGGTCAACCTCTTGTCAACCCTTGGTTATCCTTGGGTATGTAACTCGGATCTAATATCCGGTTACCGTTCGTAATCGGCTTGTTCACCAATTTTACTATAAAATTTCTCTTCCTTATTCTTGGAAAATCTTGTGTAATTTACTTCCCAAAAATCCTTCATTCTTCTTATAAAATTCTAACTCCTTTTAGTTAGAAAATTCATTAGCTTAATTTTATTATTTTCTTTATCTTGCAATTGTTTGGTTGAAACCCTATTTTTCTTCTCTTTATGGAAAAGTGTGAATTTCAAACCCGAGCCCTTAAAATCCATGGTTTTCGAAATAATTATTTTGTAAAATCATTTGGGGTCGGAAACCACCTTTGGAACGGTTTCCGATGCTAAAATGACCATTTTGGAACACCTCATTACTTTTCTAGAAAAGATTTTCGTGAGATTCATTTGTTGATTTTCGGACCCTCTGCGCGCCTCTCACAAAACGCGCCCAGTTTAAAAATCAGCTCGGAATCTGAAAAACTTTTCTTCACGAAAGTTGTAGCTAACGAAAAATGCTAGAACTTTCATGTTTTGCACAAAATCTAGTTCGGCCTAGATCAGTACCAGTTTTTATTTGAAAACGGGTTAGTTCTGGAAAACTGTGTGGAGGACGTCCCAGGGTTCAGCCACGGGTTTCGAGCAAAACGAAGGCCTTTAGAGCCTTATTTCGAGATTCTGTCCGCGTTATCCTCTAGGAAAAGTTGTTCCGAACAACTTTCGTGTTTTGAGTTTTTCCCCGTTTGGCCTCTAAAGGCCTTATATTTTCGTTTTTCCAAAACTGCTCAGGTTCGAAACCGAGCTGGCAGCTTGGTGAGTTACTCCGGTTTACCTCTTAAGCTAGCATACAATAAGTGGGTTGTTTTGGCAGATTTTTGGCCTAATCTTATGGGACATATAACCTATCTTCTAGCATGAAAAATCCATCATTTTCATGCACAAATTTTTAAAGCAACAAGCATAGAAAGATTAGCCAACCAACCCTAACCTATCAAGCACATACACACCATAAATAGGGCTGAAAATTAAATGGACTTATGTCCTTACAAATCTCTTGAACCAACCTTAAAAACACTTAAATAAAGCTTAGATCCAAGGGGTTTTAGAGATTTACCTCAACCCAAGTTAGGGTTTTCAAAATCCCAAAGATTTTCTTCCTTCCTTGGCTTGCTCCTAACCCACGGTTTTCTTCATGAAAATGCATCCAAAAATTTTTGTTGTTAGCTCTTCTTGCTTGCAACTAAAACCGAAATCCATATGATGAAAAACCAAGTTTTTCTTACCTTTTTCTTCTCTTCCTTGTTCGGCCAAGACTTGGAGAAATCCACAAAAATCCTCTCAAGTTTCCTTGCTCTTGGTTGCTCACGGTTTTGGTGCTAGAATGAGATCCAAGAGTTCCCTTTTTATTAGCTTCTTCTCAACTCAAAACCGAGCATGATCAAAGGAGAAATCCAAGAAATTTTTAAGATTCTCTTACCTCTTTTCTCTTGCTTGGTTCGGCTATCCTTGGAGAACTCACAAGAAAATTTTTCCAATCTCTCTCTCTCTTTCTCTCAAAGCCGTGCACCCTTGGAATGGGAGTTCAAAACTTTTGAATCTCTCTTTCTCTCTTCCTCCTCTTGCTGCCGAACATGAACAAGGGAGAATGAGAGGTTTTGGCTCTCTTTTTCTTACAAAAAGCACAAAGGATGGAAGGGTTTCCTTTGATTGATTGGAGTAGTTGGTTGCTTGCCTTAACTTAAGGCTTTTGTCAAGTCTTGCTTTCCTTTCCTTGCAGCCGAATCCAAGAGGATTAAGGGGGGTTGCTTGCTGCTGAAATTGAAGGATGGGAGGGGAGACATGGCAGCCGGATTTGTGGAGAAAAAAAGGGGAGTAGGTTAGTTTATTTTAATGGCTTGTTGACCAACCCTTTTTCCTTTAAAAAAAAACTTTTTCCCATGCTCCTTTTTCTTTCCTTGGTGCAGCCGAAACTCATGAGGAGAGGGAGAAAGGTGCAGCCGGCTGTTTGTGGGGGATTGGACAAGGGATTTAGTCCATTTTTTTAGACAAAAAGTGACTAGAGATGGGGGACCTTTGATGGACAAAAGTTGGTGCACTTTTCCTTGATTTATGGCTTTGTCTCTCACTTTGCTTGTCCTTTTGGATTTTCTTTTTCTTTCTTTCTTTCTTCTTTGTGTGGCAGCCGAATATGATGGGGGGAAAGGACAAGCTCACTTATTTACTCTTTGATGAGTGGAGGATGATATCATGGGCATGGGCTCTTGTTTGGCCATTTCGGTCTTGCACAGCTCTTTTTGCGCTCTACAGTTATTTCCAACACTGTGATGAGCATTTTTATTTTGTAATTTGATCCAAAAATTATTCCATTAAATTTTTGGACCAATAATCTCTTTCTCCAATTTTTCGGAGACCTTTTTGCCCTTAATTCTTTTTCGGTGTGCTTGATCTTTCTAGGGTGGATTTACGGCTTATAAAACTCCATTTTCGGAGATTCTTTTCATGTTTCTTCATCATACTTGTAAAGTCGGCGTTGTGACCCGTCCCGGTCAAACTTTGACTTTTTGGTCAACCCTTTGACTTTTGGTCAACCCTTTGACTTTTGTCAAATTTCATCCTTTTTCATTCCTTTTTCCTTTAAAAACTTCATTCTTGGCTCGTAAAACCTTAATTGAGTCCCAAAATCATTAAATGAGAACTCGAACATCGTTTAGATAAAATTATGAATTTCTCATTATGATTCATAATTTTTCATTTAACACATCATAATTACATGAATTAGACTCTAATTCCTTATGAACAAGGAGATTACAAGTCTACAAAATTTCGGGTCTTACAGCTAAAAGCCCAGTAAGCGGAATATAGTTACACACAAAACATTCAAAATATGATTTTTACTTAAAGTACATTTTTCAATGAATTTCAGAAACTGCAAACAGAAATCCCAACCAACATTTAAAACATAACATAAAACCCTTGAGATATGGCACAAATTGGGCTTAAGCTACAGAATCATTTATCATTCATTTCCTTTTAGGGTTGGCCAAATACTTTCATTACTGTTATTCGGATCCCAAGTTGGTATCAGTCATGTCCCTTTCGGGACCCATCCGTGGGTATCAGTCAGTCCCAATGGCATATAAACATTTCATAGATATTCCCATCATTTCATAGACCATATCTAAAACTTTGAAAAACTTTAAAACATTATAAACACATAATAAGAGCTTTCAATAAATCATACATTCCCTTAGCTTTCCTACTTGCAAATCATACCATTTCCAATAAAGGGAAACATTTGCCAAAAACCTTAAAATGCCATGTCATATACTTTTTAAGTTTTTATGATACAGTAAGTAGAATTCCTACTTACCTCTTTAAAACTGAACCTCCGCAGAGAGATTGACTCCACCATAGCGAGGAAGTTGATCGGGTTTGCCTAAGATCCATATCAAGTCATTTTGCATTTCATTTTTAAAAAAAAACTTCAATCCATTACCAATCACATAAAATAGAACAATATGCATTATAGTATCACTTTTCAACGTTTTAAACCATAAAAGATCCTTCGGACAATATCTAAGCACAAACTTTTTTTTTTTTTTTTTTGTGGCTGTCTCCAGTTTTCCAGCTACAGGACCCGAATTTCAAAAATTCACCAAAAATTCGTTTTACAACATTGTCATGTGAAATTTTGTGGGGAGCAAGATTCATATGTCTACTTTAACTCCACAAAATTTCAGCTTCAAATATGGGGTATAACCTAAGAAACAAAATTCGGAACCCTAGTGCCCTGTTTTTTACCAATTTCAGTCAACATTTTCACATTTGGTTCAAATCCAAGCATACATTCAAAACCTCACATTTCTAACTTTGAAAAGCTTCAAAATCCACTAAAAACCCTATCTAAAACTGACCTTAGGTAGCTTGTACAATGCGGGCTCCAAAAATGATGCCAAACCCCACCTTGAGCTCAACTAGGTTCAAAGAAAAATGATGAAGGGCTAGAATCCGAGAATGGGTTTCTTGAAGGATGCTTAGCCTTGTTTTGCTTTGTGGTTTAGGAGGCGAAAGAAGGTCTAGAGAGGATGGAGAAATCAGTTGACAAAGTTTTGGGTTTTGGGTGTTTTGGTGTTTTAGGTTTTGCTCTTTTTCTTTTTCTTTTTTTTTTTTTTTCTCTTTCTTTCTTTGTTTGTGCAGGGAACGGCTATAACAGGGAGGGAGAAGAGGAACTGATTAAATCAGCCTAATACCACTAAAGGCAAATGTCAAGCACTAAAAAGACAGCAGCCAATCTTTTAAATATTACATAAAGTGCCCCAAAGTATCTAGAATTATGCTATATCCTTAAAAATATATTTTCTTTGCAAATAAGTCCATAAAAACTTTAATAAACTTCATTTAAAGTATACTCTAACTTTAGATTACCATTCTTATATATGAAAAAAAAATCTTATGGACCATGCACATTGATCAACTTCACTTCTGGCGGTTGTCAACTCTTCTCTGCACAATTACTAAAAAAATGTTGTTAAATAATTTCAGTAGCACATAAATACTAAAAAAAATATTTCATATGAAAGGATTAACATTACTACTAATAAACACTTAATAATCAGGCTAATAAGATACTAAAAATATTTGTTAAACTTAATTATTTTAAATTAGTTAAGCTCGGCATTAATTACATAAATAATAAAATGATGAGTGATCGTAAAATATTAAGATGATTGTGTGTTATTGAGCATAATTTGTAGGAAGAGTCGCAAACGTTAGTGCTGGCCACTAATTACCAATGGTGCATTTGGTTTGTTGGAGATGAAATTTTTAAGTTAGAGTTGGTTGACTTTTCAAAAATTAATTATAATTTTTGTTGATTTTTCATAAAAAGATAAAATTTGAGATGAAAAATTTAAGTTGGAAATGGAGATCCAAACAGAGTCTAATTGTTTACTAATTGAAAGATTAAATTCAAGTAAGACATTGAATTTTATAATTAAATAAGAATTATTAATATAATGGTGGGATGGTATCATAAGTCAAAATAATTTGTTTTGCATATAGAGGTTCATTTCCGGAATTTAAATTGGAGTCACAATTCAAACAACTCAAATTTTTAGGACATGAATTATTTGTTTTACAGTTATCCCTAATCGAGCATAAGATAAAATTAAAAACAAAACAAAACAAAACCGTACGTTATACCATTACGACTACTACATATCTTGTTATTTCCTTTGATTTCTTTTAATATTGTTTTTCAATCTAGTTTTACCTATATATCCCTCTCCTTTCCCTGTCAATATACATCTTTGCCAAATCCCTTGTACTGCAAATCAACTATACAAGCACGAATCCATTGGATCGGATTCTCGATCTGGTAGTGATTCAGTAAAGACCAATGTATTGAAAGTAAAAGTAAAAACTTCCTCTTGAAAATTAATACAAATGAAAAATGAAAAAAGTTAATTGGATTAAACTTTGATTAACTAAGGCTTGTTTGGTTTACAAGTTTAGTTTTAACTAAACTGTATTTTTTCGGTAGGACTTTTGTCTTTTTTTAAAAATCAATAAAAATTATAATTAGTTTTTAAAAAGTCAACCAATTTTAACTTGAAAATTTCAACTCCAATGGTGATCCAAACGGAAGTTGAAGTATAGGGATGATTTAATTCGTTTGGAAAGTGGAAGCTTAACAACCTGATAATGAGAATTTAAAAGTGCACAGACAAGCGTACAGAAATGTAGAAGGTAAAGACACAGAGCTCTTATTAATTTATATGTGTGTATGTTTTAGGACTAATAATAGTAATACCCATCTTGTCTTCGATTCACAAAACTGTTGCGTAGCTTACTCATTATATTAAACGAATATTATTTGTACTACATTAATCTTGATTTCGCTGTCTAAACAATTATTATTGTTTTTTTTTTCAATTGCTTATTAAAAAAAAAAAAAAAGAAAGAAACAATCTTTTACTTTTTGCTTGCATTTTGCGTATTCGATTTGGTTGGAATTGAGTTTTTCCGGGTTGAAAGTGTCAGAAATTAGTTAAAATTTATATTGACATATCAGAAAAAAATATAAATGAATTGAAAAATTTTAGTTTCAACCGTTTTTTCAAATAAAGTTTTATAGGAATAGAAAAAACTAGAGAAATATAAATTTTACCTCATTTAGGTTCGATCCGAGGGGCATAATTAGGGCTTCCATTCTCTTATTCCGAAGCAGAACAATCGGATCGAGGAAGTCATCGTGACAATGCTCATATGTCTCAGCACCAAAACACTGAGAGCAAACACTGAAATCGGAAACAAAATTATCATTATCAAAGCATTTGACACAAGTGACGTACATTCCTTCCACAAACTTTTTGCAAAGTCCTCCACAGAACGGCCTTCCACTGTGAATTATGTAAAACTAAGTGACAGCATTGTCGTAGTACAGGACCTCATTTCTGGGCTGCTTCAGCTTGTCGAAGAACTCATTCGAGGCCATGTGCTGGCAACCTATTGTTTCCATGTACTTGGAGAACTCCTTGAACTTCACATGGCCGTTGTCTTTGGGATCCATTTCATTTTAAAACTCTTGGATGAGCTGTTGGATTTCGTTCACGGCGATGTATTATGCCACCGCGGTCCGACGCAAATCCTCCATTAATCTCTCTCTAATTAGAGCGTTAACCAGGAAATTAAAAATCTTTTATGTTTATATATATATATATATATATATATTTAATGACTCTTTGTAGAAGTACTACTAATATTTATAGATTTCTTTGTATTAGGAAAGCAAACAACAAACATGTTATTTAACTTTATTTTTTAAATTTTTAAAAGAGAAAAAGTGTGCGTGTTTGTGTGTGTGTTTGTTTGTTTGTTTTTTTTTTCCATGCAATTTCGTCCTCGTTTCATGCGTTTTGTTGCTCCCGTATCTTTTACGTTTCATTTATTGTTATTAGTACTTATTTTTGTAGAAGGCCTTTTCCTAAGGTCCAAGCTCAATACTTGTGTTGTGGAAATCATGGTCACAAATAGTCAAGATATGTCTGAAATTCTACCGAAATGTCTATTATTTGAAGGGTATCGAAATATCTTTTAGATGTAATAAGTGTAATATGTTTTCCACCAAAATATCGGGGAAATATTGAAAAATATCAGGAAATATTGGTAAAATATAGTGTAATTTTTATAGAATTTGGTAATATCGAGGAAATATCAGAATTTCGACGGAAATTGCAATTTGAAAAATTTTGAAATTTCAGATTTCTATAATTTATTATCTTTTTGAGCATGCTATAATTAACTTCTATTTTTTAGAATAGATAGTGGGAGAGACCAATTAGCAACTAACAACTAGCAAGCATATAATTTTCTTATAAAAAAATAAAATAAAAGACAACACATATAAGCTAAGAGAATATGTTCTCCAAGACTTGTACAAACTTTGCACAATTTCTTATATGTGAAAATATATTGGGAAGAGATCAACAAACCTATATTTAAGATGTTCATAATAATATTCAATTATATTCAAATAAAACCATGACATCAAATTGGCTTTCCAATCATTTTTGAACCTTATAGAACTTCCTTTTGATATTAAGATATATAAAATACAATACGTTTCTTATGTAAAACTTGTGTGTTTATGTATCTTTTTAATATTTGTGCGTTATCTTAAAATGTTAAAAAATATATTTTAAAACACATTTTAATAACTTCTGTTTTTTTTTTTTTTCTGATATTTCCACTGATATTGATAATATCTCTAAAATTTTCATAAAATTAAACTACCGATATTTCCATCGATATTAATACTTTCATCATTGGTGGAAATTGCATATCATGGTTAGAGACCTGGCCGACCAATGGTGACCAATGGTCGTCAAAGTCGGGCTTTGTTTTGTTGTGCTTTTGTTAGATTTTCCTTTCTTTTGATAATTAATCAAAAACTTCGGATTGACATCAAATTTGATTCATAAAAAAATACGATCGACTTGTCTTATTGCATCTTAAATAATTCAAAATGGAATAAAAAGAATCCTTCACATTATCTATTCTTGCAATTTTAATACCTTTTCAATCATATATAAGTCACAAGACTGATCTGTAAGTGACAATTTTCTTCAAACAATTTTAATCATGTATTGTTGGTAATCCAACAATCACACATGATAAAAACAGTTAATTAAGCCTCCGTTTGGCAAACCATTTTAAACTCAAAATTTTCATATCAATTTTTGTCTTTTTCTGAAAAGTTAACAAAAATTATAATTAATTATTAAAAAGTTAACCAACTCAAACTTAAAAATTTCAACTCAAACTGTTTAACCAAAGGATCCTAAAATTAGCTAACGTTTTAACGACGAAAGTACAACTTGCGACAAACTGAAAGGGATATTCATTACATTTTAAGTAGTAGAAAGCAAGAAAGACAAGGGTCATATTCTTAGAGAATCAAAATTTAAATTAACCGGAAACTTCATTGAAGTTTCTAAAAAGAAAGAAAAATTAACCGGGAACTTAATAGACATTCCTAGAAAGAAAGAAAGAAAGAAAGTCTTTGGAACTAATATATTGGACCACACTTATCAAGATATTATGAGCCATAAATGAGAAACCAGTTGTTGCAATAATTTAGGGACTATTGCCCAATGAGGGGGGAACAAAAGACTAATGACTTTGAAGAATATCGACAACTTGGCTCATGGTGGGAACAAAAGTTTTATGCGTAACATGAAAACTACACCTCAATGTGATTTCATTTCTAGTCTATATCAGTAATTTAACACTCAACTACTTCACAAAACGTGGAGTTCAACTTCACGGTCCTCAAATTCAGAAAAAAAAAAAAAAAAAAAAAAAAAAACCCGCCACACTGGAAATATTTCATGAGTTCACACTGGAAATATTTAGTACTGGAAATATGTCATGAGTTCACACTGGAAATTTACTACACGAAGTTAAAAGGAGATATGAATATATATACATATATATATATATATATTAACCCGGCCCCTTTAACCCAATTATTGCACAAATAAAAATATAAGTTTTTATACAAAACGTGAAAACTAGATGCTTGTGTAAAACCAATGACTAATGACCTTGAAGCATCTCCACAACTTGGCTCATGGTGGGTCTTTGATCTCTGTCTTCCTCCATGCATTTCAAAGAAACTCGCAACAAAATTCCCATCTTCTCCTTATCATACTCACCTTCTATCCAACTTTCCATGATCTTTCCCACACAAGATTCTATGTTATTTCCGTCACTTTCATTAACCTTCTCCCTCACCCAATGAACTAGAGCTCTACTTTGAGTTTCCACAATCCCATTATCTTCTTCATTCACACATGGGCTCCTCCCACTCAACATCTCCAACACAACAATCCCATAACTGTAAACATCGACTTTCGACGTGATCGACTGGTTGGTAACCCACTCCGGGGCCATGTAACCTCTCGTTCCTCGAATCTTTGAGAAGCTCGCCTTGCAACGCCCTCCTCTATTCAGTAGCTTCGACAACCCAAAATCCGCTACCTTCGGTTGGTAATCGGAGCCTAGCAGTATGTTCTCAGGCTTGACATCGCAGTGCAGAACCCACTCCAAGCACTCTTCGTGCAAATACGCGAGGCCTCTCGCGGTTCCTAACGCAATTTCGTATCGCCTTTTCCAATCGAGGGCTTTTGTCGATAGTTTTTCCTTGAGGGAACCGTGTTCCAAGTACTCGTATACCAAAAGCCTGTGCTTTCCCTCCGAGCAGTACCCCCACATTCTTATCAAGTTCATGTGGTTTACCCTCCCAATGATGTTAACCTCTGCTAGAAATTCGGCTTCTCCTTGGTATGTTTCACCGAGTCGTTTGATCGCTGCAATCCCGAAATCGGAGAGGATGCCTTTATAAACAACTCCCCCCGCGCCTCTTCCAATCTCCTCCGCGAAACTGCGAGTAGCCTATTTTAGCTCAGCGAAGCTAAATCTCTTGAATCCAGTCGCTGCAAGAGCTTCAGTTCCCGTATCTTCACTAGAGCTATTTCGGGCTCTTACTAGTAAAAACCGGACACAAATAATACAAATGACCTCAACTACACCCACACCACAAGCTAACCAAAGCATGGATTTAACAAAAACATTGGCATGGCTGACTCGAATTTGAGTGGTGATCGTGTTATTTGAGCAATCTAACTCGAATATTTCATTAGATTTCTTGATAGAAAGGAGGTGATAAGTCTTAGGAACCCTCAAGTAGATGATTGCGAATAAGTTCGGTGCTTGGAATCCATTACGAAGATACCCATTTTTCTTGAGGTAGCAGTAAAAATAGGGTGAAACATACCCGTATAGGAATGCCACACAGTCACATGACTCCAAGCATAAATCAATGCAAGCTTGTAAGGTGTAGTTCTGGTAGAAGCCGTAATCATACCCGTAGAACTCGGTGTTGGATATCTTGAGGAAGCTAGACTCCATTTTGGTGCCGGAGAGAGTAAATTCCGATTCACATCCGTAAGACCAATCAGTAAGATTTCTCATCTTATGTCCAGGAAGGCAAG
Source organism: Ficus microcarpa (assembly GCA_025413485.1). Classification (NCBI taxonomy): domain Eukaryota; kingdom Viridiplantae; phylum Streptophyta; class Magnoliopsida; order Rosales; family Moraceae; genus Ficus; species Ficus microcarpa. Next base: position 16,157,888 of record CM046382.1, on the reverse strand, counting down.
AACATTTTCTACCGGAATCAGGACTATAGTTACAAAAGCTATTAGCTCCGCATAGGCCATGAATCCTGCAAGGCGCCGTAAAGATTTGCCAAGTCACAGCCCATTTCTCTTCTTGGTTCTTTCGGCTGTACAATCTAAGATTACCATCCGAATCAATCCTCAACATTCTCTGAATCTTCACTCCATAATCATTGGACAAAATCGAAAACCCGTTGGACGAACTGAAATTGCCTAAGGAATCAAGCATGGCATTCGGCACCTTACTGGACGGGTCCAGTTGAATCTTTCGATCCACAGGCATCGGCCAGTAAACACTTGAAAACTGAAAATTGTCGTAAATATAAAACGGAGAGTATTGTCACTACCGAAGACAAATTGATAGAAGCTAGAGGAAAAATTCGTCTGGCTTCTCGACGAGACAAGCTTTGCGAACCTAGTGAGTGGTTGCTCTGGGAGAAGGGTGTCTGTAGGTGAATCGAAGCTCCGCCACAAAACGTCGCCGTCCGAATTATGTAGAACCATGTTGCCGGTGTCCTCAAGGTGCAACTGCGAAAGCGAGTGGGAGAAGGTGGTAGTTTCCCCAACAGTAGTACTGATCTGACTAGCGTCGCTTAATACAAGATTACCAGTCTTGAGGAGGGTTAGTTTCGAGCTTCTTCCGTTGACTGGCTTGTCACGATTCGCCATCCAAACTATGGTGCGACTACTGTTGTAAGATGGCTCGGTGAACCATATTGCAAAGCAATATGCATTTTTCCCGACGGGATGAAAATAGAATGTATAAATTATGTCTTTACGTGTAATTTACATTGTATATGTAGATTTCTCATTTATACTGATTATTGATGGAATTACAACTTGTGAATGGAGAAATGAAATATTAATTAGTATATTACTCAAATCTTGAAAAGGAGTTTTATAGGAAAATAGACTTGGAGCTTTCTATAGGTTGGTCAACATAGGTGTTTTAACTGCTTTTCTTGGGTGGGGACTTGTTTGGTCCATGTGTTAGTCCATCCTGTTTTGAAATTACTGATTTCAAAATGATATTTGGAACCTCTTTTGAAAATGAAAAGTCTTCATATTTAGAAAAAGTAATTTGAGAGTTTCTTATTTCAAACATGTTTTGTACAATAACTTTTTTAAATTCAAATTTTCTCTATTCTGTTTCAAGTTTTTATTTTCAAAAGAGAAAAAAAAAATTTTTTATTTGGATCGTATGTCCATTTTTGAAAAGAATTTTTTTTTTTAAATTTTAAACGAGAAAGTTTTTTCATTTTGAGAATAAAATGATGTTTGGATATTGAAAAAAATTTTCTTCTTGGAAACAAAAAGTTGTTTACAATGAGAAAAAATGGTGTTAAAAATTATGTATCGTGATAAGATTTTGAAAAGATTTCTTTCTTTTTTCAAAAGAGTACTGTAAAAATTAAGTAAGTTTGAAAACGAGATTATTTTTTTTTTTTTCAAAATGAGAGAATGGTGAAAAAAGTTGAGAAAAAAAGAACTTCTATAAAAATTTTCCAATTTTCAAAATTGGACCACTCATCAAAATGGAGGGTTATTCTTTTTAAACAAGAAAAAATTTTCATTTTAAAAGCAAACATGCAAACCTAACGGACCTGTAGAAAAACAAAAAGCAACAAAAGTCAACGGTCATATCGTTAACCAAGTTATTGAGATGCTTTCTCTTTCCGTCCTCCATTTCACATGTAGGTAATGAGATGTATAATGTATTCTAACATTTAATCGTCAAAGTCATGCTTAGTCATAATTGGATGGCTGGGATTAAGTTTATTAAATTTTTAATATTTACATGATGATTAACTATTTGTTAAGCTTTCTTCTTGACTTTCGTAAGTTTTTTAATATTCTTCTCTTTCCGGAATGAGAATCTTAACCTAATGCCATATATCAATGACATATATATATATATATATCTATATATACGTGTGTGTATGACTTCTTAAAAAAATAGGGCTATTTTTAAAAAATAAAATAAAATGAAAGAGGAAATAACTAATATCAAAGACTATAACAATGCGTCCTACTTAAGTTGAAACTCACTAATAATCTAACTCCTCTATCAAATTCCCAACTCAATTTATAGCTAAGAAATAGTTGAAAATTATTTAATTTTTTTTCTTACTTTTGTAATTTGTTGAATAAATTTTTTTTCGACAATGACCAATACGTAAGAATTCATCCAGTAAATACGTATATGGGAAGTTTTAGTTCGCAACCTTTCAAGTAAAGTGTTTTCTCTCACCAATTAATATCCAAAACCGGTTCAAACCCTCCAAACAAACAAGACAAATGTGATTAGATATATATTTAGCCGGATATATATATATATATATATATATATTTTGGTGAGTAGCTGGATATGAAATTGACAATATTGATCCTTTTGATTTAGGAGCAGAACTATCCAGTTTGTGAGATTGAGAAGAAGATGACGTAGCAGTTGGTCCATGACAAGTACCGTTGAAATAGATGATGTCGAAGGCCCAAATTTGGGCTTAGATATATAGATATATATATATATATATATTTATGTAGAAATTGTAGTATACAGCATATTTTATAGGTACTTGTTGTGGAAATTTAACAACATAAGTGCATGCTATGGTAACGATTAATATAGTAGTGAATTGAGTTTTTGTTCTCATGGGAACCATTAGTATAAGTACCAAAATTATATTAACCTTAATTTTATTTGAACAAATCGAAAGTTGAGAGATTAAAGAAAATAAAAAAAATACAAAAACTAAAATTAATGGGAATTGAAAGAACGCAAAACACAATTAAGAGTTTAACAATCAATGAACTAAATTAAAGCTCTAGGGATTATAATTTCACCGGATTACTCCTATTTGAATCATCTAGCCTCATCAATCAACACCTATTTCCTATGTTGCCAGCGAATCTTACTAAAATAATTATTAATCCTTCTCAAGCATTAACAATTTATTTCACAATAAGTCCGTTATCACCTCTCGGCCTCAAATTCCGAGCCTATCACGATTCATTAAGAACAAAAAATTCATAGTGCTACACAAGTTTCATAACTATCTATGGCGCTTATGACAGTCTCATGGTAAATTAAACACTGACTTATTTAATTATCACTTCTCAGTCTCAAATTAATTACCAATTCATGCAAATGGTGATAAGGCATTCATAAGCATTAAGTACATATTAAATTACACTAAAATGGAACTGGAATAGACATCAATTGATTAACACAAGGAAAATTTTAAATATTCATAATTCGGCTATATCGTAGCCCTAGAAAAGAAACTTAGAGCAGAATTGAATAAAATAAACTCCTAATCATAGTCTTAAACATGGTAAGAGAGAGAGAGAGAAGAAAACTAGAATTTTGAAGGCGAATCACATCGTCTGGGTCTTGTAATTTTCCTCTTTCTCCATGCCGAGTTCTCTCCTTTGCTTTCAGCCATCAGAAGAACCCCGTCATGAACCCTAGATAGTTTTATTTATAGCCTCCCAATCTTGGGTTCAATTTAGGGCTCTTATTTGAAAAATTGGCCTTTTGAAATTTCATTCCTCGCATTCGAGCGTCTAAGCGCTCAACCAATGTGGCTGGGACATTGCAACTGCAAGTGCCTAGGCACTCCGAACTTGTGGTTCGGATGCTGAGTTGAGGTGCAGCACTATGGCGCTACCACGAAATGTTGTGTCGCTTTATGTGCATAGAGGATGATTTTTAACTCTTTTCTAATGCCTTGTTGCCTCTTAATTCAACCATGAATGTCAATTTCCATCCTAAATTGTAAAATAACACAAAACACATGTGAAATTCTAACAAATTGCTTAAAAACCAACCAAATATCAAGCTAAAGATATTTGATTCATGAGTATAAAACTCATTAGTAATTTTAAAATTTATAGTTGTTTTTTGAAAAGGTGATAGATTATAACAGATTCTTATGGATAAATCCTTGGATATTTCTCAAGTGAATCCTTAGAGTTTTTTAGTAAATTCTTGAACTTTCTAATAAATAGCATATTTACAGGTAAATAATAATATGCATCTTCTTTCTAATTTGACAACTTTTCCAAAGACGACGATCTCCATGGACAAGTTTGCGAGGCCACCATGGCGAAGATCGTCAGGTTGACCCTCACCTTCGTGAACAAAACCCAAGTGCTCAGTCTTGCGACTAGATAGCGTGTGCGGTTCAACAACAGGATAACTGTGCATAATTTTAGGTTAGAAAGAAAAAGAGAAGAGAAAGGAAAATGAGTATTGTTGATATTGTGTAAGGTTATAAATCTAATTATGCCATTTATTATTATGTTAAAATTTAATACTATAAATTTTATTATTACTTTTTTTAAAAAATGTTATTTAACTCTCTCCCATATATATTTGAGAAAAAATGCACATTTATTTGGGAGTAGCTAGTCTCTCTCCTATTTATTTAGGATTTGGAGTTCTCCTATAACATTATAGTACGTTCTCATATGAATAATGAAATAATAAATGATACGTGTAACTTCCACATCTATTGACATTATTCTTTTACCAAAAATGTTGTCGTTTGTAAAGCTATTCTCGTTCGTTTCTGATCTTATGTTTCTTATCTTATGTATAACTTAAAATTTTATAAATTCCTCTTTTAACTTTTAGAATTACCCCATGAATTTTCTTTGTGGAGCCTATTGTTGTGCATGAAAAACTGCAAATCGTCGCACTAAATAAATCTGGCGATTTTTAGACTGTCGATTCATTTTCGCATTAAAATTATAAAACAGCTTGAAATTGGTTTAGACCTTTCAAAAACGATACAGTCCAATCTTTGAATTTTGAGAAACGGTCTAGACGGGATTAGATCATTTCTTAATATATATATATTTTTATTTTCATAATATAAAAAATTTACATATATAAAAAAGTTAGAAGGGGTGGTTGCATGTATGGTCTAATGGTAATATTACATTTGACTTAACGAAAAAAATGTAAAGTTCGAATTTCTCTGTCCAAAGTAAAAAAAAAAAAAAAAAAAAAAGAAGTTAATTAGAACGGAATATAAATATTTACATATACAAAAAGTTTGAAGGGATCGTTTGGCTTTAAATGTATGTCTATTTTCTATTATTTGGGGGACATATTATTGTTGTTGTTATTATTATTATTATTATTATTATTTTTTGTGATTTTAACTTTGAATTAGAAAAATATGAAATATAGTATTTATTAATATGCATATTTGAATTTTCAATTTTTTAAAGTTTAAATAACTTAAAAAGGACCATGAAAATTAAAAAGTAAGAAAAAAATCACAAAAAGAAAAACCCAAAAATCCTAAAAAATATATATATTGGATCACTCTCAATTTTGACCCAAAACTAAGCCCAATGAAAACATACAAACCGCGATCTAAACTGGACCAAACCATTCTAAAACAGTTTGCTTCTGTTTGAAGAAAAAGGTTCGGTCTAATATGTATTTTTTCATATGACGAAAAATGATTCGATTTGCCAAACCTAACGGTTTGGGACTGGACTGGACCATACACATGGCAAACCACTATTGCAAATCAACTAGGCACGAACCCATTGGATCAGATTCTCAATATGGTAATGAGGAAAAAGGAGATATTTTCCTAGATTGTAATACTTAATAATTAAATCTTCATCTCTCAAAAAAAAAAAAAAACATCTTCATTATTATAATTAATCCCTTTCATAATAATTCATGACTTGTCACTAATTAGGATAAATTATGATGCTCAGTACTCAATAGAACTGAAGAAACCAAAATAATCCTAAATCCTAATAGTATTGTTCATATTGTTCATGAAGATAATCAAATATGAGAAACAGTGATCTGATTGCTGCCAAGTTGTTGAAAATGACATGTATAAATTATGTCTATACTTGGATTATAATTTACATTGTATATGCCGTTTAGTCGTCATCCATACTGATTATTGATGGAACTGCAACTTGCAAAAAGAAGAAATGAAATATTAATTAATAGATTACTCGAATCTTGACAAGCAGTTTCCTAGGAAAATAGACTTGAAACTTTCTATAGGTTGGTCAACATAGGTGTTTTAGCCGCTTTTCTTCGACAACAGCTTATTTGGTTCATGTGTTTAGTACCAAACGAGTTTAATACCCGTTCGTTGTACGGGAAATGAAGAAAAAAATAAATAAAAAAATTAAATATTATATGATAAAAACAGTTGATTAAGATAAATATTATAATTATAATCAATATAATTTTTCTCAAGATCTCTCCCAACAATGAAGATACAAAATCAAAATAATAATAGAACTAATAATAATAAAAATGAAAACAAAAGCAAAAAAGAAAAAAAATTCTTATGTAGTTATACTTATTTAAAGAAAAATAAAGCAGAAAAAAAAAAGAAAAAAAATCTTTAAACTCAAAAGAATCTGAAAAAACTAACCCTAACAAAAAAATTATAATAAAATAAAATATATAACTCATTTTCTTCTTTTTTTACTGTTTTAAAAAAAATCAAAATTTTTTTATCAGGTTATATACATGCAAAAACTAAAAAACATGATTTTTAAAATATAAAACAAAACAAACAAAAAAAATTGCATGCAGAATCCTTAAGAAAAATGGGTCTTTAAAAAATAGAACAAAAGAAACAAAAAAGATACACAAAAAAGAATCCGAAATAAAGATAAAAAATTTAAAGTAAAAAAATTGTTTAAAAATCAAAAAAAGACAAAGTGAGCAAAAACACAATACAACAATAGATCAGAATCTAATGTCTAAAATTTCGCAGAAAAAAAAAGGCAAAATATGTGAGAACAAAACTGTTATTCCACTATAGATAAGTCAAAATCAGTACATAGAATAAGGGCAAAATTGACAGTTTAATATAAGAAAAGCAGCTACTGTGCATTACTGTAGGAAAAAAAAACCGTACAGCAAAAGTAACAAAAATTAAAAAAAACAAAAACAAAAATCACTATTTATTAAATAATGAAATATTACATTTTTTTACTATAGCAAAGCAGCAAAAATTTAAAAAAAAAAACTGTAACAAAGAAATAAAAGTTAAAAAAACTATTTATTAAATAATAAAACAAAACAGTAAAAGTTAAAAAAAAAACGTAACAAAACACCAAAAATTAAAAAAAATACAACAATAACAAAAGTAAAAAAAAAATACAACAACAACAAAAGTAAAAAAAGGAAAAAAAAATCAGCAAACGTTAAAAAAAAAAAAGGAAAAAAAAACAACAAAAGTTAAAAAAAAAAAAGCAAATGTAAAAAAAAAAAAAAAAGCAGCAAATGTTAAAAAAAGAAAAAAAAAAGTGAAAAAAAAAAAAAGAAAAAAGACAGCAAACGAAAAAAAAAAGAAAAAAAGAAATTGTTCAATGAATAGTGAATCACTGTTCATGAACAGTGCTCGCGGGGCAGGGGCGGCTGGCAGAGTAGTTAATGTGGGGCAAAATGGTCCGTTCACTGTTCAGGCCCAAAAAGAAGAAGAAACTGAAGGGCAAGAGCGTCATTTCACTTTGCTGCACTGTTTCACTGTGCGGGACTATGCATTACTGTAGCTATAACGCGAAAAACAAAAAAAAAACCGAAAATCACTGTTCATCACTGTTCTTTGAACAGTAAAAGTACCTTCTCCTTTAGTATATGTATATAATGTGTTTAGTCCATTTTATTTTGAAATTAATGATTTCAAAATGATATTTGGAACCTTTTTTAAAATGAAAACTCTTCATATCTAGAAAAAGCAAACTGAGAATTTCTTGTTTCAAACATGTTCTGCACGGTAACATTTTCAAATTCAAAATTTCTCTTTTCTGTTGCAAGTTTTTGTTTTGAAAAGGGAAATTTTCTTACAAATCCAAACGTCATTTCATGTTCTAGATAAAATGGCTTTCTATTTAAAAAAAAATATATATTCATTTTAAAAACAAACATACAAACCACACGAACCTTTAAAAAAATAAAAATCAACAGAAGTCAATAATCATATCATTAACCAAGTTATTGATGCTTTCTCTTTCCGACCTCCATTCCACATGTAGGTAATAAGATGTATATATGTATTCTAACATTTCACCGTCAAACTCATGCTTAGTCACAATTGGATGGCTGGGATTAAGTTTATTAAATTTTTAATATTTAGATGATGACTTTCTATTTGTTAAGCTTTCTTCTTGACTTCATAAGTTTTTTTAATATTCTTCTCTTTCCAGATTGAGAATCTTCACCTAATGCCATAAATCAACGATATGTGTATATATATATATATGCGCGCGCATGCATATATGTATATAACTTCCTAAAGAAATAGGGCCATTTTTTAAAATAAAATGAAAGAGGAAATACAGATATCAAAGACAATATTAATACATCCAAATTAGGTTGAAACTCACTAAAAATTTAAATCCTCTAACTTCCCAACTCAATGTATAGCAAAGAAGCTGTTGAAAATAACTTTTAATTTTTTCTTCTTTTGTAATTTGCTGAATAAAATATTTTTCGACAATGATCAGTACTTACGAATTCATCTAGTAAATACCAAGTATATAGGAAGTTTTAGTTCAAAACCTTTCAAGTAAAGACTTCTCTCTCACCAATTAATATCCAAAACCGATTACCCTCCAAACAAACAACAGACAAATGTGATTAGATAATATCATCTTTAATATATTTTTATTTTTTCATTTTCGTGAATAGCTGTATATGAAAATGACAAAATAGATCCTTTTGATCTTAGAACAGAACTCTCCAGTTTGTGAGATTGAGAAGAAGAGAAAGGACCGTTCGAATAGATTGCTGATATTTGGGCTCTTATAGATACATCTATATGTGTGTGTGTGTGTATCATTCCTTCCATATAACACTTATAACGTAACATTATTTGATGACACTTGTCTCATTCCCAAACGAGCCAAAACAAAAGAAGAGAGACTTTTGCAATAATACCAGCTACATCGTAGATCTTTCCTCCAAGCCCCTTTCTTTTTCTTTTTTTTCCACAAAATGGAAGAATCAACATTAGCTTTCTTCAAAACACAAAGTCTCAATGCACAGAGATAAGAAAAATATCAGCTCTTCTACAGCTCAAAATCTGAACCTACTTTTAAACCCACTTTCTGGGTTTTTGAATTTCGATTTCTTGTTCAACTTCTTTCTAGTGGTTTTTGTCTTTTCACGTATAGGGTTCGATTAAAAAAAAAAAAAATCACCTTCCCTCGAAAGTTCGAAAAATCCCCAGATTCTGAGAAAGCAATCCGAGGAGGAGGATCTTGCAGATCTAATGGGCTTTGCATTTTTTAAAAGATAGGGGAAAAAAATTGAAACTCATATTTGATTTATCGGTTGGAGGTGAAATTTTTAAATTAATATTGATTTTTTTTTTAAATTAAAATAAAAAAATATTATTTATAATTATAGTTAAAGGGGTGTTTGGTGCAACCATCCAACCCATTCAACCCAAACTTTTTTTTGTCTTTTTCCTAAAAATTTTTTTATCTTTTTTGAAAATTCAAAAAAATTTACTATTGAAACTTAAATTTCTCAACTTAAACTACTACACCAAACACTTTATAAATTTAAACACCAAAGAAACTCGGAAGAAAAAAAAAAGGAAAAAAAAGGAAGAAAGTGACAGCAAATGGTGAAATTAAGAAAAAAAATTTGTATTCCACACTGTTCCCTTATTTTAACTCTACTTCCCTTTTGGAGTTTTTTTTTTTTTTTAAATTATTATTTCTAAATTCTTAAACCTAGTCTATAGGCGTGTCAGAATTTCTCCTAGCTAGTTTACCGCTAGTTTGGTTTCATCAAATCTCACCGTCCAAGTGTCGGATGTCCGGCAACTAGACACAAAATCGATCCTACATATATATTTATATAGGGTCCGTTTGGTGATTTATTCCATCTCAAACTAAAATGTACTTTTTTATCTTAATTTTTGTCTTTTTCTGAAAAAATTTTTGAAAAAGTTTTTGTCTTTTCTGAAAAATCAACAAAAATTTTCAACTCAAACTTAAAATTTTCAAACTCAACTCATTCACAAAACGAACCCATAATAATAATAATCTTGATTTCTTTTGGGTTGTTCTTTTGCTTTCCGTTCCTGTTGTTGTGCCCTAACAATGATCCATTGGTAACTAATTAAAATAAACAAGAGAGCAACTCATTGAAACTCCTTAATAATAGCTTTCATTAAAAAAAAAAATCAACATTATAAGTAACAGGTAAAAACATAAGTCCGAATTCCTTCCAATGAGACTAGCTAGAATCTGGGATATTCAAATTTATAGCCTAGTGGTGAAAAAACAACTACAACAATATATAAGATAAATTACTGGCTTGATCCCAAATTTTATTATGGAGTTACAATTTGTCCTCGATATTTTTTTGTGGTCAAAAAATCTCGAAACTCTTTAAAATAGTACAAAATGTTCCTTTTTTTATTAAAAAATATTAGAAATTTAATAGAAAATATCAAATTAATCACATATGACTTACTATTTTAAGATAATTAAGAAAAAAATTATATGATTCAACTTACATATACGTGATTAATTTAATCTAATTTTAACATTTTGTTTTTTTTGTAAAAAGAATCAAATTGCACAATTTAAAAGAGTTTGGGAGCTTATTAACCACAAAAATAAAAATTAGAGACCGAATTACAACTTCACAAAAAATATTAATTATAACGAGCAATTTACTCCATATATATAGAGGGATACACTTATTTGTCTTCATATATATATATATATATATAATATATATTACATTTTTCAGAGAATGGTACATGAGGCTGTAGCACCTATAGCTCCAATGGCCGCTAGCAGCTGTCCTAATTGTATGGCTGTCTGCATCTTAGCCTGTGTAGGACAACAAACGTTCGAAAGCTTAATTTAATAAGTCGGTATTATAAAATTGTCCTCCTCTTTTAGATATTTATGGTCGATCTATCTCATAAAAATATACATGTACTTATTTGTGTGTATTAAAAAGTCAGTAATATAAAATTAATCATACCAACAAATTACCGTATATTTTCTATGTAAAAAAAAAATAAAAGCATTTTCTACTTTGTTTAAATATAATATATCTGTTGGTAATAATAGAAAAAGAAATATTTGAATTAAAAACTTACTTGTTTGGATTGCTGATTTATAGCAGGCACAATTGCAGTAGAAATTATAGAACTGTTTGTCTTCGCCATTTCGTGAGATTGATGAGAAGAGGAGGAAGAAGAAGGTGCAGGTGATGAAGGAGATGGATCCATGAGAACTGTTGTAACAGATGATGGCGAACGCTGATATTCATATTTATATATATTAGAGAAAACACTATTCATTTAATATAAGGAGTTATGTAATAAATATAGATATTAAATAAGAGAAGATAACATAAACATATGTAACGTACGTGAATGTGTTAATGCTCACGAATTAAGAACAAAAAATTCATTAATAAAGAGCATTATGAATGGGCTCATATGTAAATATAAGTTACAGTATACAAAATCGATAAGTTATCTAATACTAACAAATCTATTAAAATAAAAACATATTATAAATTACAATAATATATAATTAAATAAAAAGTTCCTAATATTAATAATTATTTACAGAAAAAAAAACTTTCCTTAATATTCTTCTATTTTAAAAACCTTTCTGATTATGTGTCTTCTATTAAAATTCTTTCTTGAAGTAAAGAAAGGAGATAGGAAAAAAAATTTTTTTTTTACTATTATATTAATTATTAGATTAATTTTTCAACGATCTTATTTATGAATGATTAAACTAATTTAGTATCATTGGACACTAACTTTTAACTTGGATGCTTATAGATCAAATCGTTAAAAACTTAATTCAACGAAACTATAAAAATTTCCGTAAAATATAGTAAGATTTACCTCAATTACGTTTGATTTGAGGGCTTCCATTCTCTTATACCGAAGCAGAACAATCGGATCGAGGAAGTCATCGTGACAATGTTGATATGCCTCAGCACTAAAACACTGAGAGCAAACACTAAAAGCGGAGTCAATATTATGATCAGAAAAGCATTTCACACAAGTGAAATACATTCCTTTCACAAACTTTTTACAAAGTCCTCCACAGAACGGCCTTCCACTGTGAATTATGTAAAACAAAGTGATAACATCGTCGTAGTAGAGGACTTCATTTCCGGGCTGCTTCAGCTCGTTGAAGAACTCATCCGAGGACATGTGCTGGCAACCTATGGTTTCCATGTACTTGGAGAACTCCTTGAACTCCACATGGCGGTTGTCTTTTGGATCCATTTCATTGTAAAACTCTTGGATGACATGTCGGATTTCATTCGTTGCGGCGATGTGGTACGCCAGGGCGGTCTGACGCAAATCCTCCATTAATCTCTCTCTACTTAGAGCCTCAACGACGAAATTAAAAGTCTCTTGTGTATAAATTTTTTTATTTTTTTAATTACTGTGTGTGGTAGTACGACTAATATTTATAGCTTTCTTCGTTCAAATATATATATATATATATATATATATATATATATATTTATAGCTTTCTTTGTACTAGGAAAGCAAACAACAATCATTCTTTATTCTTATTTATTATTTAAATATTAAAAGAGAAAATTTTTTCTTTTTCCACGCAGTTTCGTCCTCGTTTCACGTGTTTCGTCAATTATGGGTTTGTTTCAGTATCCGTTGCGTTTCAATAATCGTAATATTTACTTTGCATATGGAAATCGACTGTTGGTGAGAGAACCAGGATCTAGAAATTTTTCTCAAGTAAGGATACATAAGAGAATATAATTTTTCTATTTAAAAAACGATGACTTTATATTTTGATCAACATATTATAATTTTTAGAGGTATGGCTCTTATATTTTGGAAACAGTTATCTCAATTATATCAGAATTATGATTTAAAAAAAAAGAGAGAGTTTTTAGCCTAGAATGTGTTATTAAAATATTTTTATTTTTTATACTAAAATTAGGTTTCACTTCTATTTTTTCATACCATTTTTTTTCCTATTAAGATGAATACTCTTTCCATTAAATAAAAAATTACATGCATTGATATTCTTGATGTTGATAAAAGAAAAAGAATGTAGATAAATAAATTGGGAAAATAAAAAAAGAATCCAATGCTGGTTATGATAGTAGAATGTAAAAGATAATTTAAGTTTAGTTATAGTTTAAAATATAAAATATAATTTAAATATTACGTATGGGCATATTAAAAAAAACTTTAAAATGAGAGCACGTCAAAACTATTAAGAGAAATGTTTTGAAGTTTAAAAAACTTGAGGGGGACATATGCTTCCCGCTGGTGCCCCCTTGAATCCGTCGTTGGAGAGGACTTTTTTTTTTTTTTTTTTTTTTTAAAGACGTTGTACTTTTTGTCCTCTTGCTTTATGATGGTTGATATTTCTACTTTCTTTTTAAACTTAGAGATTAGATCCGGTATAAAATTAATATGGTTATGCAACTACAATATCCAATCACGTGGTTGAAAAGATCTTTTATGACTTCATCGTGTGTGCTCCAACTAATGAGAATTCCACTTCAAGTGATCCTCACCGTCCACGTACTAATTCAATGGAATGATTGGTTACAGTGGATATTTACATGGAAAGTGTCATGGAAAGATATATATAATGATTGGTTTTTTATTCTTGTGTGCTTGGAAATGTGTGTGTGTGTGTGTGTGTGTGTGAGGGAAAGAACTAGTCTAATACATGCATATCTTTCAGCCAACAAGCTGGTCAGTCAGGACGACTAGGGTAATTGACTTGGTTGTGGGACAAAGCAAAAGGAATTATTTGTCTTTATTAGGGAAGGTTCCAAGGAAGTGTTTTCTTTGGTAGAAAGCTGGTTATTCTTATTTAACTAAATTGTAATGTGACATTAAAGTTTCAAGGATAATTCTCTTTTTTTTTTTTTTTTTTTTTTTTTTTTTTTTTTTTGATAAACACGGTAGATATTTTTTTTTTTCCCGGTTATTGGTTCTTTGCTTTTGTGAAGAGATTTCTTTGTTATTTGTCTTTCTCTTTTCTTGTTTTGCTAACATTTGTGATTGATTTCTTAATTTAATGAGTTGTGTCTGATAAAAAAAAAGAGCTATTTAATAGGTTTTAATATCTAAGAGGAAAAAAATTAAAAGAAGCAAAAGCAATAAGAAAGAATCAAAGAGAAAAAGATTTTCTGAATTTAAAGTCCTTCCTTCTCTAAATGTGTAAGGATCTTTTTTAATTTTAGGCTTTTTGTTGAATTTTTTCCATACCTTTATGAGCAAGCATATCTGCCTCTATCCTTCGATTATCCGAAAAGTCTTCATCTACTATATATCTGGCCCTAGTATTTTAGGGATTCCTCGTGTTGCCATTTTTTGAATTCCCTTCTTCTTTGTTTTTTCTTCGTCAATAGAATAAATTCTTTATCATCTACTTGATTAGGTCGGCTTTCAGTAGCAATACGTATATATATCTAATTGATTACGTATATTTTTATGTTTTTAAAACTAAAATTAGGTTTCACTCTTATTTTTTCACAACATTTTTTTTCCTTTTACGGTGAATACTCTTTCCAATAAATAAAAAATTTCATGCATTAATATTCTTAATGTTGATAAAAAAAAATGAATGTAGATAAATAAATTGGGAAAATTAAAAAAGAATCCAATGCTAGTTATGATAGTAGAATGTAAAAGATAATTTAAGTTTAGCTATGGTTTAAAAACATAAAATATAATTTAAATATTAAGTGTGGGTATATTAAAAAAAAAACTTTTAAATGGGAGCACTTTAAAACTATTAAGAGAAATATTTAGGTCTTTTTGAAGTTAAAAAACTTGAGGGGGATATGTGCTTCCCACTGGTGCCCCCTTGAATCCGTCATTGGAGAGAACCTTTTTTTTTTTTGAAAGACATTGCTTTTTTTGTCCTCTTGCTTTATGATTGTTGATCTTTCTACTTTCTTTTTGAACTTAGAGATTAAATCCGATATAAAATTATTATTAGATTATCTATGCAACTACAATATGCAATCACGTGGTTGAAAGTATATTGTATAAGACTTCATCGTGCGTGCTCCAACTAATGAGAATTCCACTTCAAGTGATCCTCACCGTCCACGTACTAATTCAACGGAACGATTGGTTACAGTTGTTATATTTACATGGAAAGTGTCATGGAAATTGCAATATATATAATGGTCAAAGACTTGGCTGACTTATGGTCGTCAAAGTCGGGTTTTGTTTTGTTTTGTTTTTATTTGGTTTCTCTTTCTTTTGATAATTAATTGATGAGAAACTTCCGGATAATTTTAAATTTGATCCATTCAAAATATTAGTTGCCTCACATTATCTTATATAATTTAAGATGGCACAAGATTAGTCATTTAGATTATCCTTCTTACAATTTTAATACTTTTTCAATCATATATACAAGTCATATGACTAGTTTGTAAGTGAAAATGTTCTTTAACAATTCTAATCACATATTGTTAGTAACCTTATAATTGCACATGATAAAAACATTTTATTAAGAGTAGCAAACGTTTTAATGACGAAAGTACAGCTTACGATAAATTGAGAGGGATATTTTATTACATTTTGAATTGTAAAAAGCAAAGTGTGATACGCTTGTTATTCCTTGAGAATGAAAATAAATTGGAAACTTCATAGAAGTTCCTAAAATAATAATAATAATAATAATAATAATAATAATAACCGGAAACTTCATAGAAATTCCTAAAAAGAAAGAAAGAAAGAAAGAAAGAAAGTATTTGGAACCAATATTGTATCTCACTTAGCAAGATATTAGGAGCCATAAATGAGAAAAAAAGTTGTTGCAATAAATTAGGGACAATTGACCATTGAGGGGGGGAACCGACTGAAACAGAAGTTCTAGAAGACATGGGGCTTAGTCCTAATTGAATGGCGTTGCGATATGCCTCAAATAAAAAAAAAAAAATTTTAATTCGTTTTTGTCTTTTTTTTCTTAAAAGTTGACAAGTTTTTTTAACTAATTTTAAAAAAATCAAATAATTCCAATCTAAATATTTCAATTCAAACCTACCAATCAAAATGCATGCCAAATTTGCATGATGACCTAGTTGTTGATCTTTCTTCTTGACTTCATAATTTTTTTTTTTAAATATCATTCATTTTCCAGATTGAGAATCTCTTGTAATCTCTCGGAAATCTCTTGTAATTTATCAATCATCATCATAGCGGGAATCTGCAACAACAATAAAAACAGGATGTTGTCATCAATTGAGTGAACATGTATCAAAATTCTTGTGTCTTTTTGTGTGTGATTTTCATTTTGATTATTATTTGTTCTCGGGGGTTGAATTAGGTCACCAACTAATTCTCCAAGAAATTTGATATTCAAATTTCCTATTAAATCCATAGACTTTTAAGAAACATTTGTCTAACTATAAAATTTAATTTAAATGCGAATACATTTGTCAATCCCACATTTGTCTAATCGCTTATCTCCAAATTCACTCCCTTTTTTTCCTTTATTTTAATTTTGCCCTTTTGTTTTCTGCCTATTCTGTTTTTTTTTTTTTTTTTTTTTTTGTTTTTTTTGTTTTAATATCTAATTAGACAAACAACCACAAAGAACAAAGGGAAACGCAGTATCAGCCACCCCCAAAAGGAAAGAGAAACAATTACATGAACAGAGGCAAAGGTTATAGAGGCACATAAGTACTGTCCCTCAATCAGTAAAATGATCTTTTTTTTTTTTTTCTCCTTTTATAAAAGACTTGTTTAATATGAAATCCTTTAGATATTTTTTTCTTTATCATTTTTACCAATTATTTATTTATTTAATTTCAATTCCTAATGAAAGGGTAATGTGGTTTTTATAAATATCAATTTAGACATTCATATAAATAAAATAAAAAATAGACTTTTTTTTTTAAATTGTAATCTTTAATTTAGACTATTATATAAATAACCCCCGGCTTTTTACTGTGATAAAAAAAAAAAAAATCCCAATTCGTTGCCCTCTTTCTACCTTATTAAATCAATCCTCAACCATGAACTTACTCTACCTCAAACCCAGGT
>CM046382.1:16090707-16140707 GCA_025413485.1 Ficus microcarpa | reverse complement strand
GACTCGGTGAAACCTACCAAGGAGAAGCCGAATTTCTAGCAGAGGTTAACATCATTGGGAGGGTAAACCACATGAACTTGATAAGAATGTGGGGTTACTGCTCGGAGGGAAAGCACAGGCTTTTGGTATACGAGTACTTGGAACGCGGTTCCCTCAAGGCAAACTTATCAACGAAAGTCCTCGATTGGAAACAGCGATACGAAATTGCTCTAGGAACCGCGAGAGGCCTTGCGTATTTGCACGAAGAGTGCTTGGAGTGGGTTCTGCACTGCGACGTCAAGCCGGAGAACATACTACTAGGCACTGATTGCCAACCGAAGGTGGCGGATTTTGGGTTGTCGAAGCTACTGAATAGAGGAGGGCTTGGCAAGGCGAGCTTCTCGAAGATTCGAGGAACGAGAGGTTATATGGCTCCGGAGTGGGTTACAAGCCAGTCTGTCACATCGAAAGTGGATGTTTACAGTTATGGGATTGTTGTATTGGAGATGTTGAGTGGAAGGAGCTCAATTCTGAATGAAGAAGATGATGGGATTGTGGAGACTCCAAGTAGAGCTCTAGTTGATTGGGTGAGGGATAAGGTTAATGAAAGTGATGATAGTAATATAACATATTCTTGTGTGGGAAAGATCACGGAAAGTTGGATAGAAGGTGAGTATGATAAGCAGAAGATGGGAATTTTGTTGGCAGTTTCCCTGAAATGCGTGGAGGAAGACAAAGATCAAAGACCCACCATGAGCCAAGTTGTGGAAATGCTTCAAGGTCATTAGTCATTGGTTATGCTTTTAAGTACTCTTTTTTATTTTTAATTTTTAATTTGAATTTGAATTCTACGTCCTGTGAAGCAGTTGAGTGTTAAATTACTGGTAGACTATAACTAGAAGAACATGGGGTTTAGTTTTCAAGTTTTGCATAAAACTTTAACTTTGTATATTGTGTTCAATGATTTAGTTAAGCGGGGTTAAATCGAGTGGTGTGTTTCCGGTGTGTACTCATGAAATATTTCCTGTTTTAGATGCCTTGAGTTTGTTAACTACAATTTCTTGTTTTGTTCTGGACCTCTTGTTAAGGTGTGACACTGAAAAAAATAACAATATATATAACATTTATAGTATCATATTTGCAAGCAACGACAAATTCGAGCAACAACTTTGCACACAAAAACGACAATTAATTTAAGGACGCCTACCTTAGTTGTCAAACGACAATTAGTTTCGATAATAATATATATGTTTCTCATTCCTATTATGAAACTCAATAATTATTTCATTGTAAGTGTCACAAATTCTCTACTTAAATTCCTATATTAATTTATTAGCTTCAAATAAGATTTTTTCTTGAGGGAAAAAAGCATTATTCTATACATTTAAGTTAAGGAATTTTACTTTTTTTTCCCTTTCCGGTGAATGAAATGTTGAACAATATGACCTGTGCATGTCATGGTGGGGATGCATTTGTGTTCAATATCCAGCATATCACACTTGAGCATATCATACTTGAATTCAAATAATATAAGCAACTCAAATTTAGTTTTTCAAATTAGTTAGTTAATATAAGGGTTTTACTATTTAAAAACAATAAAGGGATTTACCATTTAGGTAGAGTATTTTATCGTAATTTTGACTAAGTAATTTTGACTAAATAATTAATGTAATGCTTATTAGTAAAGAGATATATAATAACATGAATATGATAAGACAAGATACTATAAATGTAAATTTTTCTTTGGATGGATGTACCATATAAGCATGATGACGTTGTACATCCAATCTTTTTTTTTTTTTAATGCTATTCATCAAAACTCAATTGGTTCTCCATTTGTTTCAAAAATTCATTCGTTTCTTTCTTGAATGATTGGCATTAGTGAGTTTATTAATTTATAGGTTTGATCGATTTGCATAATTTTTGTCTCTTACAATTTCTTAACTTCTAAAATGCGGGAGTCGTTCATTTACTTAAAATCAGTAAGTGATAGTCTTATGGAGTGTTTGGTGGAGTAGTTTAAGTTGAGATTTTTAAGTTTCAATAGTAAATTTTTTTGAATTTTCAGAAAAGACAAAAAACTTTTTGGGAAAAAGATAAAAACTTTTTAAGAAAAAGACAAAAAAAATTTTGAGATGAGATGAGATGAACCAATTCACCAAACACCCTCTAGTCTTCTTCTTCTTAATCAGTAAGAAAGAAATTTAAAATATATAAAATGATTTCAAAAAGTAAATGATAATATTTGTCGTGATTATGCTGTCAACCGGTCCAATGAATAACTTCTCGTTAAGAGAATCATCCTAAAAAAGACATAAAAGGAAGAGGGGGATAAAAAAAACGACAAAGTGAAAGTAAAAGTTAAAAAAGAAAGGTAGCAACACGACATAATAACTTCATCAATCTCTCGTTTAGCGCCCAAAAAAAAAAAAAAAAAAAACACCCTCATCACTCTCTTTTTTTAAACAGTACAAAAGTGGAACTCCCACTTATAAGTTATAATATAATTATAAATATAATATATATTATCTTAAAACTCTTTTCTTTACCCTTACCTTATTTCAACATCAATTTTTATGCAATTTTTTAAATTCCCCACCACTATATTTATTAAAAAAAAAAAAAAAATCCCCACCACCAAGCAATAACTTTCACTTTTCAAACGAATTAATCCATCCCAATTACTTTAATAAATTGACCAGTACACCTGATAAACTTTTTTCAGTCTTTTTTTTTTAAAATTAATTTCATTACAAGAATATTAAAGTTTAGGGATAAACAAAAAATTAGTCCTTATTTTTAATCCAATGGGGGTTTTGTACATATATATGAGTGTGATTTGCGAAGAATTTGTGATTATACTAGTCGGTATTTGATGAAATTTTTTAGAGAGAGAGAAGAAAGAGAGGCTCTAAGAGATATTAAGGTTCTTGAGATCTAAGGTCGGTAGTCCAACCTTTTGTTGGGCTGTCGGCGTTCGTCGCTTGCAGGGGAGTTTGCTATGGTCTCTAACACCATGCTCGTGCCGTCAGAGGGGTGGGTCGGGGCTGTTTCGAAGCCATGCGTGGAGAGTTGGTCGCCATTAATCGTCCTCGGATCTAGGCCCATTCATGGCGAGGACTCGTGGATACCACGAGAGCTGGGCTATGGGGCGGTCATGAGGGGATTAGGTCGGTGTGTGGGCCTGTGTTGCCCATTGTGGGTGGCGTGGGTCCCTCATGCGCAACCGATTTCCTTCTTGTTGCTAGCCTTCTTTCTGAGATGGTCCGTTCGAGCCAATGGTTGCTCCGGAATTGATGGGTGTGGCTTTGCCGGAGGTTGTAGTGGTTTCCTTTTTTTCTTTTGTCTGTTTTTTGTGTTTGTTTGTAATAAGAGCGAAGGTTTCCCCTTTGGTTTCTCATGTTGGTTTTTGTGTTGATCCGGTTTTAGTCGTTATTTAGCTGGGTGTTGTTTGATGGACAGATCTTGCGTTCGCGTCACTGGTTGTAGGAGTTTTCCTCCGTGTTTGGGATAGGGGATTGCTTTGATTTTCCCCAAGTGGATTGATTACCTGCGTGTTGTCCCATTGGTTTGTAAACTTTAGGTCCATTTTGTAGTTCCCTAACCATTCGATATTTCGGGTTCTGTTTTGTGGGCTTGTCGCTTAGTTGGTGTCTGTCTCTTATCCTTTAGTGGCTTGATAATAAAATTATTTATTTAGTCAAAAAAACAAAACAAAAAAAAAAAAAAGAAAAGGAAGACTCGACCAATGATCAATCAAAACAAGGATCAATTAATTTATAAGTTAGAAACGACAATGACTTTACTAACAACATGAACAGCATATGTCAGCTAAAATACGACGATAAATTCAAAAAACAATTAGCCGGTTTGATTGTGGAGCGATGTTTTTTATTTGACTAAATTTTTGGAAGAATTCCTGGCAATGATATAAAAAGGCAGAACGTTTGTTAAACTGCAGTTTTAAAAATATTAGCAGCTTGAAAAGCAATTTAACAATGTTATAAATTGTAAGGTTGACATGCGCATATATATATGAAACTATATATAAAACATTGATAAATTTATCAATTTGCCCCTCAATTTCTCACAAAATTCGAGTAATAATTAATATTTCATTTCTTCATTCACAATTTGTAGTTCCACCAGTATGAATGAGTAATCAAAAAAAGGAATTTTCACCTGAGCAACATGTGACGATACCTCGAGGAATTTTTTAGAGAGAGAAAGAAGAGAGAGAGAGGTTCTGAGAGGTATTGAGGTTTTTGAGATCTGGGGCCGATGGTCCGGTCTTTCGCTGGGCTACCAGCCTCCGTCGCTTGCGGGGGAGTTTGCCATGGTCTATGATACCGTGCTCGTGCAATCAGAGGGGTGGGTCAGGGCTGTTTCGGAGCCGAGCATGGAGAGTTGGTCGCCGTTCGTCGACCTCGGTACCAGGCCTCGGATCTGGGCGCTTTCGTTGTGAGGACTTGTGGATACCACAAGAGTTGGGCTATGGGGCGGTGGTGAGGGGGTTGGGTCGGTGCATGGGCCTGCGTTGCCCGTCGTGGGTGGCGTGTGTCCCTCACGCGCAGCTGGTTTTTCCTCCTTGTTGCTGGCTTTCTTTTCGCGATGATCCAATTGTGCCGATAGTTGTTCCGGCATTGATGGGTGTGGCTTTGCCAGAGGTTGTAGTGGTTCCCTTTTTTTCTTTTCTCTGTTTTATGTGTTTGTTTGTAATAAGAGCAGAGGTTTTCTCTCTGGTCTCTCGTGTAAGTTTTTGTGTTGATCTAGTTTTAGTCGTTGTTTGGCCGGGTGTTGTTTGATGGGCGGATCTTGTGTTGGCATGACCCGTTGTAGGAGTTTTCTTTCGTGTTTGGGATAGGGGATTGCTTCGGCTTTCCCCAAGTGGGCGGATTACCTGCGTGTTGTCTTGTTAATTTGTGGACTTTAAGTCTATTTGGTGATTCCCTAGCCGTTCGTTGGCTAGCTAGTTAGCTTATTTTGAGTTCTATTCTGTGGGTTTGTCCCTCTGTTGGTATCTATCTATTGCTCTTTAGTGGCTTGATAATAAATTTCTTTATTTAGTCAAAAAAAAAAGAAAAAAGAAAAAAGAAAAAAGTAATCAATACGAATAATGTAAATCTTTATCACGTAAAGACCTAATTCACACGTTCCTTTTTCAACTTGTGGAGTACCAATCTTGCAAATTAGGTTTTGGATCTTTAAACTAGCAGCAATCAGATCTCGTTATACTTCCATTTTTTTCGACTTTAAAGCACTAACAGCTTGGTTTCATCTTCATTTTACGTAATTCTTATATTGATCATCTTCATGAACAATACTGTTAGGATTTAGAATTATATATAATTTTCTCTTATTGTTGATCACATATAGGATGCCTTTCAAATAGAGTTATGAAGCGTCATAGTCAAAACAACCATTTTTATCCCTTATTTATTATGACGGGAGCTAATTATAATGAAGATTTAATTATTAAGGATTACAACAAAAGCCTTTAATTTATTGAAGGGAGAATATCTTCATAATGTTATTTCTGATAAAATTTTTAATGTCAATGCTACGTTTAGTTAAAAAAAAAAAAAAAAAAAGAGTATAAAAGTCACATATTTGATAATACTCTGGTCTTTAGAGTGGAGGTCTGTGTCTAAATTTGTACAAAAATATTTATCGGCTGAAAAGAAAAAATTGAGGTGGGATTTTAGGGGGTTATATAGAAATTTTACATTCATATGTGGGCCAAAAAAAAAAAGTTTATGGGACAAGCCCCTCCTTGGGCATTTCTAGGATTCGTCCATGGCCCCATTTCTTACGCCGTATGGCTTTTAACAGACAATGCTAATGTCACCCCATTTCTTACGTTGACTTTGTTTTTCTTCAAATCCGTTGAAAGAAAAGCGGCAAAAAACCAATTATCAACCTACACGCTTCAAGCCTATTTTCCTAGGAAACTGCTTTTCAAAAATCTTCCTTATTATATTCCATCTTGTTCTCCAGTACAGCCAAATACTTCTGGTCTTTTAATCCACTGCCAAAAAGAAAAAAGGGTTCTTTTCTATGGTGTTTTCACCAAATTATAGTCACAATGTTCATCTCTTTTGTTCTCTTTCTGGCAATCACTTCTCCTCCACTTTCTGCTTCAAAACCTGATCAATTTACTCTGACAGCAGGATCATCCCTCTCTGCTAAGAAGCCAGACCTCGACGTTTTGACCTCGCCAACCGACATTTTCTCGGCGGGTTTTCATCCCGTCGGGAAAAATGCATATTGCTTTGCAATATGGTTCACCGAACCATCTCAAAACAGTAGTCGCACCATAGTTTGGATGGCGAATCGTGACAAGCCAGTCAACGGAAGAAGCTCAAAACTTACTCTCCTCAAGACTGGTAATCTTGTATTAAGTGATGCTACTCAAATCAGCACTACTGTTTGGGAAACTACCACCTTCTCCCACTCGCTTTCCCAGTTGCACCTCGAGGCCACCGGCAACATGGTTCTACGTAATTCGGACGGTGACGTTTTGTGGCAGAGCTTTGATTCACCTACCGACACCCTTCTCCCAGAACAACCGCTCACTAGGTTCGGAAAGCTTGTTTCGTCGAGAAGCAAGACGAATTTTTCCTCTAGCTTCTATAAGTTTTCCTTCGATAGTGACAATGCTCTCCGTCTTTTTTACGACAGTTCTCACTTTTCAAGTGTTTACTGGCCGTCCCCTTGGCTTCTCAGCTACGGAGTAGACCCGTCCAGTACAGGCCCGATCGCCATGCTTGATTCCTTGGGCAATTTCAATTCGTCAGACGGATTTTTGATTTCGTCTGCTGACCATGGTGTGGAGATTCCGAGAATGTTGAGGATTGACTCTGATGGTAATCTCAGACTGTACAGCCGAAAGAACCGAGGAGAGAAATGGGCCGTAACATGGCAAGCCTTCACGGATCCTTGCCTGATTCATGGCCTTTGCGGCGCTAATAGCTTGTGTAGCTATAGTCCAGATTCTGGTAGAAAATGTTCTTGCCTTCCTGGACATAGGATGAGAAATCCTACTGATTGGTCTTATGGATGTGAACCAGAATTCACTCTCTCCTGCAGCAAAAACAAGTCTAGCTTCCTCAAGATATCCAGCTCCGACTTCTACGGGTATGATTACGGTATCTTCCGAAACTACACCTTAAAGGCTTGCATTGATTTATGCTTAGAGTTGTGTGACTGTGTGGGATTCCATTATCAATGGGGAGATTTAGTCGATTTTAACTGCTACCCCAAGACAATTCTTCTTAATGGATTCCAAGAACCAAGGTCATTCGGAGACATGTACTTAAGGTTTCCTAAGACTCAACTCCTCTCTTTCGAGAAATCTAATGAAAAATTCGAGTTAGATTGCTCAAATAAAACGATCACCACTCACATAAAAAGCCATGCCAATGTGTTTGTTAAATCCATGCTTTGGTTTGCTTGCGGTGTCGGAATACTCGAGTTCATTTGTGTAATTTGCGTCCGGTGTTTACTAGTAAGAGCGCAACAAAGATCCCGTGAAGACACCGGAACTCAAGCTCTTGCAGCGACTGGATTCAGGAGATTTAGCTTCGCCGAGCTAAAAAAGGCTACTCGCGGTTTCGCGGAAGAGATAGGAAGAGGCGCGGGAGGAGTTGTTTACAAAGGTACCCTCTCCGATTTTGGGATCGCGGCAATAAAACGACTCGGTGAAACCTACCAAGGAGAAGCCGAATTTCTAGCAGAGGTTAACATCATTGGGAGGGTAAACCACATGAACTTGATAAGAATGTGGGGTTACTGCTCGGAGGGAAAGCACAGGCTTTTGGTATACGAGTACTTGGAACACGGTTCCCTCAAGAAAAACTTATCGACAAAAGTCCTCGATTGGAAAAGGCGATACGAAATTGCGCTAGGAACCGCGACAGGCCTCGCGTATTTGCATGAAGAGTGCTTGGAGTGGGTTCTGCACTGCGATGTCAAGCCCGAGAACATACTACTAGACTCCGATTACCAACCGAAGGTAGCGGATTTTGGGTTGTCGAAGCTACTGAATAGAGGAGCGCATTGCAAGGCGAGCTTCTCGAAGATTCGAGGAACGAGAGGTTACATGGCTCCGGAGTGGGTTACAAACCAGTCGATCACATCGAAAGTCGATGTTTACAGCTATGGGATTGTTGTGTTGGAGATGTTGAGTGGGAGGAGCCCATGTATGAATGAAGAAGATGGGAATGCGGCGACTCAAAGTAGAGCTCTAGTTGATTGGGTGAGGGAGAAGGTTAAGGAAAGTGATGGAAATAATATAGAATATTGTGTGCGAAAGATCATGGAAAGTTGGATAGAAGGTGAATATGATAAGGAGAAGATGGGAATTTTGTTGGGAGTTTCTCTGAAATGCGTGGAGGAAGACAAAGATCAAAGACCCACCATGAGCCAAGTTGTGGAAATGCTTCAAGGTCATTAGTCATTGGTTATACTTTTAAGTACTCTTTTTTATTTTTTATTTTTAATTTGAATTTAAAGGTCATGAATTTGAATTCTATGTCCTATGATGCAGTCGATTGTTGAATTACTGGTAGACTATAACTAAAAGAACATGGGGTTTAGTTTTCATGTTTTGATAAAACTTTAGCTTTGTATATTCTGTTCAATGATTGGGTAAAGCAAGGTTAAATCGATTGGTGTGTTTCCGGTGTGTATTCATGAAACATTTCCTGTTTTAGATGCCCTGAGTTTGTTGACTACAATTTCTTGTTTTGTTCTGGACCTCTTGTAAAGTTGTGACACTGCAAAAAATAACAATATATATAACATTTATAGTATCATATTTGGAAGCAACTACAAATTCGAGCAACAACTAGTGGTGGGAATTTGGGCCGGGCCAAACGGGTCGGCCCGCGGCCCGTAATGTTGACCCGGTCGGTGGCCCGACCCGGCCCGGCCCGAATTTTATAGGCCCGATAAAAGCCCGGCCTTCTAGTAAGGGTCGGGCCGGGCTCTCATTCTAAGCCCCCCGGGCCGGGCCGGCCCGGCCCGATTATTTAAGCCCGATGGGCCGGCCTGGACCCGCTCATTAAAAAAAAAAACTACTGCACGTACTGCAGGCAATCAGGCATATGGGTAATTACTTTTGATTCACTTTTGACAAAAGAAGTATACATAATACAATAGATTTGAAAAAAAAAAAATTATATTATATATTTGTATATATTTGTCCATCACTCATTCACTCCATGTCTCCATCTGAAGTCTGAACAAAATGAGGCAGTGAATAAAGAAAAGAATAAGAGAGAGAGAGAGGGTCAAATATCTCTCTGAAAAGCTGAGAGAGAACCTGCCCTCTGCCAGGCCCACTGACCCACGCCTCCCAGCTCCCACACCACTGTCTCTTTCGGTCTCTCCCTCCTAACTCCGCGCCACGTCTCCTCCTCCCAAGCCAGCAGGCAGCAGCCAGCAGGCAGTCACGCACAGCAGGCTGTCGGCTGTCCTTCGGTCTTCCTCCTCCCAAGTCCCAATGGGCAATGGCAGAGAGCCAGAGATGAGACTTGAGAGATGAGAGAAAGGCTTAAAAAATAGCCGTTTGGGCAACGGCTATAATCCCCATTCCCCAATTTTTTTTTTTTTTCATTCTCAACGGCTATAATCTCTGCTTTCTCAACGGCTATAATCCCCAATCCCATTTGGCCGGCTATAAATAGCCATACCCTTCCATTTCATTTTTTCACTCACACATCTTCATAACTTCATTCTTCTGATCTTCTCTCAAGTCTCAAGTCTCAACTCTCATTTCAATCTCTTATACTCTTATTCTTTAATTTCATTATTTCTTATACTTTTTTTAATAACTTATATTCTCAATCTCATTATTTCTAAATTCTAAATTTCTAATACTTACTTTCCTACAAAAAAAATCAAAATGGATCCAAATCCAAATGTTCAACAACCATTTTTTGATCTTGATGAGGACGACTACGGGATGGATGACCGCGACATCGAAGAAGCGGAGATTTCCCGTATGGAGGTTGGTGACAATGTCCGTGAGATTGGAGGTTGGTGACAATGTCCGTGAGATTGGACGTAGGAGTTTCAATACTCCAATACTACCAAGTCCAATGTTGGCACCATCAAGAAGTAGTTCGGGGAGCACCAATTGCCCACCAAAAAAGCCAAAAGGTACTGCTAAACCCACTTCACGTGCTTGGCAATTCTTTGATGTTATGCAGCATGAGGAGATCGGCCCCGACGGCAAAACAAAACAAATAAGAGTAGCAAAATGTAAGTTTTGTAAAAAAACTTTAACTGCTAACTCTTCCGGTGGGACTCGCCACTTACTAGCCCATAGTGAAAAATGTGCTGCGAAACATGTCCAAGGAAGAGAGCCAACACAAAGCACTCTAAAATTCAACTCCGATGGCTCGGTAGGTACGTTTTCTTATGATCCCATGGTAGCTAGAGAATCTCTAGCTCGTTTAATTACTTCTACAGATTTACCTATTAGTTTTGGTGAAAATGCTTTTTATGAAGAGCATATTCAAAGATCTTTTTGTCCACAATTTAAAGCCGTTACTAAAAAAACTATTAGGAGTGATATTATATCTTATTATAGTAAAAAATGCACTGCATTAATATCTTATATGAATACAAACACATTTTGTATTGCATTAACATCTGATATTTGGGCTGCTAGGTCAAATCAAGATTATATTAGTGTAATTTCACATTATTTAGATCCCCAGTGGCAATTACAAAAAAGAATTATTGGCTTTAGACTGATTGATCATTCTCATAATGCTTCAAATATTACTGATAATATTATGAGTGTTTTAAATGAATTTGGCATTAGCAATTGCATTATTTCAATCACCCTAGATAATGCTTCGGCAAATACCGCGGCAATTCGTTTTCTTAAGAACAACTTGTCAGAATATATTGGTGGAATTTTATTACATCAACGTTGTGCATGCCATATCATCAACCTCATTGTAAAATCAGGTATGAAGTTGGTAAGTAATAACATATAAAATATTCGTAATGCTCTCATTTGGATACATAATTCAAATTCTCGCATTGGTGAATTTAAGAGGTATTGCAAAGCAGATGGTTTGAAACCTCGAAAATTCGGGACTGATATGCCGGTAAGGTGGAACTCAACTTATTTAATGTTGAAAAATGTAATAGAATATAAGAATGTTATTTCTATATTTTATAATACAAAGCATAATAACATATTATTATCTGATGTTGATTGGTTTATTGCTGAAAGAATGATTTATTTTTTAGAAACTTTTTATGATGCTACTGTTTTATTGTCTGGTATTTATTATCCCACTTCTTCACTAGTTTTCACCCAATTAATGCTTATTTCTTCATTGTTTTGTGAATATAGAAATGATAGTTTATTTAAACTAATAGTAGAAAAAATGGAGAAAAAGTTTATGAAATATTGGGATCACAATAACATGCATTTATTATATTGCCTTGCCATTGTTTTAAATCCTATAGTTAAATTAAATGGTCTTTATAATGGTCTTACTCATATTTCTGAACATATGAATGTAGATTTTGCTTCAACATATTCTTTAACGTTTGCTAACACTAAATGCAAGTTATTTGAGATTTTTGCAACTTATCAGAATAAATTCGGGCAGCAAGCTAACATTGAAACTGAAGAAACTCTTCCGACTGCTGGTGATCGGAAAAAGAAAAAAGTTTTGGGTTTTTTCTCTACTCCAGCAAGATCGGGCTCCTCATCAAGTTCGAGTGTTACTCGTCCAATTTCAGCAAGTTCAACTACTACGAGTACGACACACTCGGAGCTCACAAAATACTTGGATACAGATTTTTCACTGCTCGACTCAACTACAAATACTGAAGATTTTAAATTTTAGATTGGTGGAGGTTGCAGTCGACAAATTTTCCAGTGCTGTCCCGTTTAGCACGTGACATTTTAACCATTCCTGTATCAACAGTTTCTTCTGAATCAGCATTCAGCACAGCTGAAAGGATAATTGAAGATCGGAGGACCTCATTAACACCTGAGATGGTCGAGGTGCTTACATGCTTAAAAGATTGGGAACATGCAGATAAAATGATGCAATATACAGTCGAAGATCAAGAGATACTCCAACACTTTAACGAAATGAACATAATCGATGATGATGATATTGACGATGCTCCTTCGGCTCCCCCTTCCGGTTATTGATGTTGATTGATATATTTTTTTCATTGTAAATTTGTAAACATGAATTAAGATTGCACTCTTTTTTCTTTACTAAGGTTTTATCCCAATGGGTTTTACTTAGTAAAGTTTTTAATGAGGCAATCATGACATCAATAAAATTTATTTTTGCTAATATGTCCTCTTTTATTTTTACATTTTCAAGTCACCAGTTTAGTAATTTTTCTCTTTTTCTCTCTCTTTCCACTCACCTGCTTTTTCTCTTTCCTCTGCTTATTGTGGTTCCAAATCCTCAGTTTAAAAAAAAAGAAAAAAAAAAGAAAAAGAAAAGAAGCCCAACGAATATTCTTTCTCACTCCTCCTATTCCAAGTCCTTCCATTATTGCAACAGCAGCAACACGGCAATGATGCAGAATTATTCACTCGCAAAGTTTGCTTTGGAAATTCCATTTTAGCTCTTTAATTAGGATCTGTGTGAGGTTTTATGATTGTGTTGGAAACTTGCTAAATTAGTTAATTATGTACCAACTAATCTAAAAGTGAATTTTTATCTAAGATAACATATTATATATTTAAATAAATTATTAAATTATCAAAAATATACAAATTTATTCAAAAATTACAAATAAAAAATAAAATTAAATAAAAATTTTAAAAATTGGTTCCGGCCCGCTCCCGGCCCGCTCTAAACCCACGGGCCGGGCTGGGCTTACATTCTAATCATTCGGGCCGGGCCGGCCCGGCCTGAATATTAAATGGGCCGGGCCGAAATTTTTAAAAAGCCCGTCGGGCTCGGGCCGGGCGGCCCGAATTCCCACCACTAGCAACAACTATGCACACAAAAACGACAATTAATTTAAGGACGCCTACATTAGTTGTCAAACGACAATTAGTTTCGACAATAAAATGTACGTAGGTTTACAAGTTTACATATCTCAAGAAAGAAAAAGAAAGAAAAAAACAACAAGTTTACATACAAACGACACCAATTTAGGAATACGACAACATACTTGAAAAACGACAACATGTTTCTCAAACGACCACATGTTATAGATAATAACAACCTCAAAACGACAGATATATTTTTGATACCACAATAATTACTTGGATGGAAGAGATTTTTGGAAGCAACAACATAGCTCTGATCATCTCCAATATAAATGGAATATCAATGTTATATTTTTCACAAAACTTCTTTAATATGTTATGTTTGATAATCTTATTTTAAAAATTATGAAGTAGACTTTTACTAATATATAATTTAAAATGACGATACTGTAATGATTAAATGAGTCAATATATTGATTAATAATAATCAAATGTCAAATTTTATTATGAGGTCATTTGAATTTCTTGATTGGAAATACAATTATATATGTATTTAAAAAAAAAACCAAATTTTATTATTTCAATACTTGCCGGTAAATTTACATCAACATAAAATTTAACGTTAAAAATAGCATTAAATTATAGATGATTTTTACACTCATCAAATGTTAATTTAATTTGACACATGCATTTGACAATGCATTGGATTTCCTTTTACAATAATGAAGAGAATGCTTCCTTGATATGTCAGATATAAACATATGTAAACACACACATATATATATACACATATATGTTTTGACAATTTCTCCAAGACCCAGCGTGAGGCTTCGAGTGGCAACACTGTCGTCTCTATCTCAAAACCTGACCGTTAGATTAGACATGAAGGGTCGGAATTGAACTGCGAACAATTGTGACAGTAAGATACACTAGCACTTTCCTATGTCTAATTTTAAAAAATACACATCATCATGAATTCAAATTTATTACAAATTCAGCGTAGGAAAAATTTTTTACAACAAATTCCTTATTCCTTATGCGTGAGATTTCTATTAGTATACATTTGAGCTAAATATTTGGGAAGTCCTTAAATAAATTGTCATCCTGAGAAAAGGACTACATTATTTAATTTCCTTTATGTTATTATTACTACTATTGTTATTATTATTTTCATTATTATTATCATTTTGTACTACTGGTGGTATGAGTACTATATCCAAGTTTTTTGGTGTTCAAAGATTTGCATGCAAGACTTGGTCGTAGAAGTCCATACCTAACTAGGCTTGCAAAGATGGCACTGAATAAGACACCCTATCTCTTTTGTTTTATAGTTTAATTATATATGTAATATGAGCGACTATGTAGTATACTAATAAAATAAATTAGTTAGATCTATTCAGCAAATAAAATACAGAAATTTCATGTTTTTGATATTGCCTCTTGTTTTAATAACATAAAGTTTTCTTTTTTCAAAGATAGTGACTTTAAGATTTTTCAAGGCCTCCTGGCTTAAAAATCTAATTGTCAAATCATACTCCAATATATAAAAGAGTATATACATTCACACTACTATATATTTTAGGAAACTCCGCTGAAGAAGATCACTGGTAAGAAGGTTAATATTACAGATGCTGGAATAGTTATTAATTTTCAACAAAGCAACTGGGAAGACGAAATTCCTAGCTTCAAAATTATGTTTATAAATCATAATAGAAATCTACTTGGTATGTCATTTGTTAAGAAAATGCATTACTGAATTCGAAGCACCAAAATCCCCTATCTATTATTTTATCACCCTTGTATAATTTTTTTCTTGTAGGTCATTAATCTGTGTCCAAAAAAAAAAAAAAAAAAAAAAAGGTCACAACCATTCCAGAATAAATTTAGAAGAATATTTAAAACATAATGACATTAATAACCTTGTTTGTCACATATATGTTTTAATAAAGTACCAAAACATAGAAATAAAGTGTACAAAATTAATCTCTCAAGAAAAACAAATAAAAGTACTTAAACTGGTGGCAACTAATTAAGGCTACCTTTATTTAAGTCTTTTACGGGTTCAAACTCTTCTGCCAGGAGATATAACATAAGGGAGTTTTTAAGTAGGACCTTTCATTTTGCACTATGAATACATACATATTTTTACTGATGGATTAATTCTTCAACTGTCTGATCTATGGATGTTCATTTTAAAAATTTGTAGTTCATGATCTAGAGTTGCTCTAGTTATAAATCAAAGCGTTGAAAATTGAATCCAACAAGTAAGCCATAATTCTGCTTGAATAAAATAGATCGAACTACTGTAAAAATTCTCCTGAACATAAAGGAATACACGTACAAATTATTCGATGTACACTAGGGCCTTGGTTAGCTAAAGATGAGGCTAGCGAGCAAGGCACCAATCTTCAAGAAGGGCAAAGCTATCTCGATCATATTCATAAAACGATTCTGTAAAACACACAGAAACTTGAAATTAATTAGGAGTACTTCTCCAGGGAAAGCAGCAAGCGGAAATTGTTCATATTTAAACATTTTAAAGGAAAAAAAA
This sequence comes from Ficus microcarpa, assembly GCA_025413485.1. Taxonomy (NCBI): domain Eukaryota; kingdom Viridiplantae; phylum Streptophyta; class Magnoliopsida; order Rosales; family Moraceae; genus Ficus; species Ficus microcarpa. The sequence goes on along the minus strand of CM046382.1, from coordinate 16,125,180 downwards.
AAAAACATGCAAGGTGTTACAATTACTAAGAGAAAATAACACGTGCCATGCATGCACGTGCGTATTCAGTTATTAAATTTTGATTAATTGTTTTTTTTTTTTTTTTCCTTTTTGTCGTTCTGCATGTGAATACCATTTCAATCAGATTTTGTTAAAGGAAATTATAAAACTTAGATTAAGATAGATATGCTAAAAGGAAAACATGCCAATTACCCCAAAATAATCGTAAATTAACTTAATTTAGGGCATGTTTGGGGGTCATTTGAAGATGGTATTTGAAGGTTGGGTTGTAAATGTGTGTTTGGGGGGAAAACTTTTAAAAAGTTCTGTGATATAGAACATTATGCAAAAATTTGCAATGTGTTTGGAAAAAATATGCATAATGGATCATGTCTTGTTCGTCTCGTTATTCCGACTATTTCGATATAAAAATCATCTCCTTCCAATTTGAAATGAGAAAGTTATGGACTTTTAAAATTTGAGTTTTTGATAATGGAAGAGAGAAAAAGTTTAATGTAAAGTTGGGATTTTAAAATCCAAACGGTGGAGATGATGCTCCAAACGGCCCCTTAGATATGGTCATCTCAAATAATTTAGGAGGATTGACCTTGTATCAAGATTCAAGTTGGTTTGGTTTGGGTAGAGTCTCTTTCATTGTCCTCGAATGCAATTTCCTTTCAAAAAGTTCTTTTTTTTAAATATTTTTTTTTGTTTATGATCTATTTTTTTAAAGGATTTTTTCTCTCAACTTTAGTAATACCATCCACCTTTTATTTTTTATTATTATTTTTTGGTAGCATCATCAATTTTTGACTTTTCTGTCTATGATGAAACCAAATTAATAAATATATTTCTTGAGAAGTTAAGAAGCATTAAAGCGGATTTATATAATTCTTTAACTAGCTAATCAGCTAATACGACGAACTTTCTCGATCAACTTCATGATTTTTTTTCCCTACTTTATAAGAATTAATCAATCACTAAGGTTGACAAATAAATACAACCAAGTACTAAAATTATAACTATCTTGTACATCAGCAAAAGAAGAAGAAAACGCATATTATCATTTATATTATTCAACATTATTCAAATGTATTATTGTGCTTGAGTGTTTGTGTTTGTGTTTGGTTTTTTTTTTTTTTTTTTTAATAATTTACATATGTTTGTAATGGGTAGGTTTATTGACAACTCTTCTTTTACTTTTTTCATCCACATTTTAAACCACCTAAACAAATTAATTTTTGACTTGAAAAATTACTTGTTCCACTACTTTAGTTTTCTCAAAATGCCCTTATAACTAAGCTATTTTCTTTTCTTATTTCTTTGCCCACTAAGTTTAAATTCCCTATGTACTTTCCCTTAAAGTAAAAAACAAATTTTTTTGTTGTTATTTTTTAATATGTCTTTGACAAGGTTTCTTTTTGTTTTTGTTTTGTTTTTTTGTTTTTGTTTTTTGGAGATATACAACATGACTTTTTCATCAGTTTATACGTTTAAAGTAATTTAATTCATGAGCTTCCACATTTGTTTAAAAATAATATACCTTTTCTATCACTTTTACTTATTTAAAAAAAAGAAAAAGAACATTGTAGCAAATAACATATTTTATAGATACTTTTGAAGTTTATAGTATATTTTTTAAAAGATAATAAATTATAGCATAAATCCCTAGATTTCCTTAGATTTTTTAAAAAGAATTTCGGATTTATAGGTAATTTTTATCAACAAATTTATGTACATACTTTCATGTTAGAGCGAGAAATGATGGAGGTTTGTTTGTTTGTTTGTTTTTCTTATTTTTAATATTATGTGATCATAAGGTTGCTTATGCACTATTTATTACTATACTTAAAATTTTATGCTATAATTTACTATTATTCTCTTAAAAAAAAACAATTTTTTAAATAAATTTTACTCGTTTCAAATATGCTATTTTGCTCTTTCTCTCCCTTCGAAAAAGTGGAAAAAACCAAAGTAGCACAATATTTTATTAAAGTGAGAAAAAATTTGTTAAATGATCTACAAACCCACCTAGAGTACAAACACATGATTTCAAAAATCCCATATAATCCTTTGTAATGTTCTAAAAGTTATATGATTTCGTATTATTCTGATGAAAGATATGTATTTTTTTCCCCTACATATATATCGGCTATCTCCATTTTATTAAAAAAAAAAAGAAAAAAGAAAAGAAAAAAAAGGCAGTAGGAAAAAGTTAATTAAGTGTTGGAGAACCTAATTAACATCACAAATAGTTGATATATGTAGAAGACTAAATTTTACCTCTAATTAAAAATGTAAACCCTTTGTGATTAATTGACTAAATTTTAACTAAAAACATTTTTTCTTTCAAAAGAGAAAAAACTGTTTAAGAAAAAAAAAAAAAAATAAATTATTTATAATGGCTTTTTGAGAAAATTAAAGAGTGAAACAAGTAATTTTTTATTTTAAAATTAATGTGTAAGGTGGTTTTAAAACATGGGTGAAAAAAATAAAATTGGGGCTATCAATCGACGCAACCGTTTATAATTTGTAGCCAGTCACGCAAATATATTTGAGAAATATAGTAATAATTAGTATAGCTTTAAAAACAAAAAAGATATATATATATATATATATATAATAATTAGAATAACTTACTCTTTTCCGATCACGATGACTTCTTCGAGAACCTGCACGTACAATACGTAATAGAACGATTAAAATGCTACCTAAATCGCTATATACATCTAAGGGTTCGTTTGGTATTTAGGTTGAGTTTGAGATGAGATTAAAATTTTAAGTTGAAGTTGATTGATTTTTTAAAAATTAATTATAATTTTTGTTGACTTTTTCAGAAGAATACAAAAAACAATACTAAAGTATAGTTGAGTTCAAACTCAACTGTAATTCCAAACGTAAGCTAAATTAGACTAGTAATAAAGAAACATAAACCAAGATAACAGGATTAAGCTTCTAGACCAACATTACATCAAATAAAAGATATATACCCTCTCTCTCTCTCTCTCTCTCTCTCTCTCTTTTGGTGACTTACTCGAGCGTCTACGTCGATGCGACCTTAAACGTTTGTGTACTGCCGCCACCGACACCCGGACTTTGCGTACAAGGACAACACTTTGATGGTGTAAACGACCTCGCGGCCGATCAAACCATGGTGCTAATAAAATACTTCCGACGATGTTTGATATATATATATATATATATATTTACATACATATATTTGTATTTTACGTTATGAAGCTCACGAAATGATGACACAGAGAGAATAGATCAAATATATGTAAAGGGATGTTTGGGCACGCACGAGTAATGTTAAATTTTTGGTGGAACAAGCTAATTTGAAGGCCAAAATTATTATTGAAAAAAAAAAAAAGATTGCACTTTCATCTTTAATTTTGGTCTTGGTTGGCCTTAAAGATTTAAAATAATTAGGACAAGACCGGAGTTGTTGTTGTTGTTGTTGTTTTTTTTTTTTTTTTTTCTCAGAGGATAATGAGGTTATTGGAAGAAATAAAACGTATAATAAGAAAAAATTATCCATGCCGTGGTACGAATCATAAGACATAGGAACGTGATATACTACTGCATGTCTGGATTGAAACCATGTATTGTTTTATGAGCCATACGTGAGAAATTATATCCTACAAATAACGGATTTTTACAACAAAAAATAATAAAAAAGGACTCAGTAAATTAAACTTGTACTCAAGTTATTTCTTCTTGACCGGAATGAATAAAAACTTAAAAATATTTGAAGCTGATTCGATTTCATCAAAATATAAAAGTTGAATATAGTACTATGAGAATATAGGAAACTATTTCGATTTTATGAAAGTTGAAAATTCTTGAGCAGACTAAGCGAAGAAGTATACTTTCGTATTTCATAATTAATTTATTACCTGATGATTCCGATGCCACATAGTGGATGAATCTGCAATTGTTCCCTCTTGATGATCTAGATATAGTCCAGACTAAAATGCAAAAAATCTCCAAGGAAATGCACGCAATACCTACATCATATATCGAGTACTAATCTAAGGAAGCGATATTTCAAAGTCGTCTCTACCGAGAAAAAGTCAGTAAAATTAAATAGTAAGTTGTTGTTGTCGTTTGTTGTTTGTTTCTTTTCTTTTTTCTAAATTATAAAATATAACAGGTTGTTCTATGCAAACCAATTGTTGTACTTAATCATTATTTTTTAAAAGAAGTAAATGCAGATAGAGTCGACAGTGTTGCCGCTCGAAACTTCATATTGGGTCTTGGAAATTGTAACATATACATGAATAGACATATATATATATATATATGCACACATATATGTATTTTAAATATCGAAGAAGCATTCGGCTTCTTTCCTCTAAAAGGAGATCCAATATTGCATTGTCAAATTCATGAGTCAAACACTATATTTTGAACAGAATAATCATCTAGTAAAGATGTCAAACAAGTCAGTTCAGCCCGACCCAGCTCATTTTATTTTAAGTCCATTAATTCTTCATTTTGTGCCATTTACTAATGTGTCGTGCCATTGCCGTTCCGTTTGACAACATATTTGTTTTTAAGTCATTATTTATGAGTTATTTTCGTTTGAGAAACATGCCGTCGTCTATCATGTATGTAGTCGTATTCCTAATTGGTGCCGTACGTTTATCCGTAAAAACATGTTAACGTACTTGAATTTCATTTGTGCAATAACAAATGTAGGCGTCCTTAACTTTCGGTGTCGTTTTTGTGTGCATTGTCGTTACTTCAATTTGTCGTTGTTGTCAGATATTATATGAGTGTTGTATAGTTAGGGGTGTTTGGTTGAACAATTCAATCTATTCAACTCAAACTTTTTTTTGTCTTTTTCCCAAAAAGTTTTTGTTTTTTTCTCAAAAAGTATTTTGTTTTTTCTGAAAATTCAAAAAAAAATTTACTATTGAAACTTAAATTTCTCAACTTAAATTTCTCAACTTAAACTACTACACCAAACACCCATTGTTATTTTTTGCAGTGTTAACATGTTAACCGAAGGTCCAGATCAGAACAAGAAATTGCAGCCAACAAATTCAAGGCATTAAAAAAGGGGAAATATTTCATGGGTACACACTGGAAATGTACTCGAAGCTTAGGGAGATTTAACCCCCTTTATTCCAATCATTGGACAAAATGTTCAAAGTTGGAAGCGTTTGGAGCAAAGGTTTTGAATAGAATTTTGATATTGGAGATAGTTGATATTTTCAAAGTAATTATAATTTTTTGTTAGTTGATATTTTCAAAAAGTAATATAATTTTTTTGTTAACTTTTCAAAAAAATACAAAAATTAATCTAAAAAATCAGGTTTCGACCTTCCAACCAAATACTCCAAAAGTTTTATACAAAACATGAAAACTACACCCGATGTGCTTTCAGTTATAGTCTATATTAGTAAATTAACATTCAATTCCTTCACAAAACGTGGAGTTCAACTCCACGATCCTCAAATTAAAAAAAAAAAATATATATATATATATATAACCACACTGGAAATATTTCATGAGTACACACTACAAATTTACTACACGAATTATATAACCACACTGGAAATATTTCATGAGTACACACTACAAATTTACTACACGAATTTTAAAGGAGATATGCACATATATATATATATATATATATATTTATTGACCACCTTCAACCCAATTATTGCACTAATAAAAATCTAAAGTTTTATACAAAACATGAAAACTAGATGCTTGTGTAAAACCAATGACTAATGACCTTGAAGCATCTCCACAACTTGGCTCATGGTGGGTCTTTGATCTTTGTCTTCCTCCACGCATTTCAGAGAAACTCCCAACAAAACTCCCATCTTCTCCTCATCATATTCACCTTCTATCCAACTTTCCATGATCTTTCCCACACAACATTCCATATTATTTCCATCACTTTCATTAACCTTCTCCCTCACCCAAGCAACTTGAAAAATATCAAAAATATCGGTAAAACATAGTGTAATTTTTACAAAATATTAGGTAATATCAAGGAAATATCAGAATTTAGATGGAAATTGCAATTTTAAAATTTTCAAAATTTTGGATTTCTATCATTTATTATCTTTTTGAGCATGCTATAATTAACTTCTATTTTTTAAAATAGATGATGAGGGGGAGAAATTAGCAACTAGCAACTAGCAAGCGTGTTATAATTATCTTATAAATAAAAGAGCTAAAAAATAAAATAAAAGACAACACATAAAAGCTAAGAGAATATGTTGTCCTAGACTTCTATAAACTTTGCACAATTTCTTATTTGTGAAAAATACATTGGGTTAACATGTTCATAATTATATTTAACTATATTCAAATAACATTATGGCATCAAATTTTGCTTTAATCAAGATGACATCCCAACTATTTTTAAACCTCATAGGACTTCCTTTTGATATTAAAATATATAAGATACAATATGTTTCTTATGTAAAACTTGTGTGTTCATGTATCTTTTTAATATTTGTGCGTTATCCTAAAATGTTAAAAAATAAATTTTAAACCAAATTTCAGTAACTTCTGTTATTTTTTCTTATATTTCTATTGGTATCGATAATATCTCCAAAAATTTTTATAAAATTAGATTACCGATATTTTCGTTGATATTAATATTTTCATCATTGGTGGAAATTGCAATATAATCGTTAGAGACCTGGCCGACCTATGGTCGTCAAAGTCGGGCTTTGTTTTGTTTTGCTTTTGTTATATTTTTCTTTCTTTTGATAATTCATCAAAAACTTCGGATTGACATCAAATTTGATCATTAAAAAATACGATCGAATTGTCTCATTGCATCTTATATAATTCAAAATGGAATAAAAAGAATCCTTCACATTATCTATTCTTGCAATTTTAATAACTTTTCAATCATATATAAGTCACAAGACTCATTTGTAAGTGACAGTTTTCTTCAAACAATTTTCATCGTGCATTGTTGGTAATCCAACAATCACACATGATAAAAACAGTTAATTAAAATTAGCTAACGTTTTAATGATGAAAGTACAACTTACCACAAACTAAAAGGGATATTTATTACGTTTTAAGTTGTAGAAAGCAAGAAAGACAAGCGTCTTATTCTTAGATAATCAAAATTTAAATTAACCGGAAACTTCATAGAAGTTTCTAAAAAGAAAGAAAAATTAACCGGGAACTTAATAGAAATTCCTAGAAAGAAAGAAAGAAAGAAAGAAAGTCTTTGGGACTAATATATTGGAACTAATATATTGGACCACACTTATCAAGATATTATGAGCCATAAATGAGAAACGGGTTGTTGCAATAATTTAGGGACTATTGACCAATCACGGGGGAACAAAAGACTAATGACTTTGAAGAATATCCACAGCTTGCTCTTGGTGGGAACAAAAGTTTTATGCAAAACGTGAAAACTACACCCCCATGTGATTTCATTTCTAGTCTATATCAGTAATTTAACACTCAACTACTTCACAAAACGTGGAGTTCAACTTCACGATCCTAAAATTCTAAAAAAAAAAAAAAAAAGACCGCCACACTGGAAATATTTCATGAGTTCACACTGGAAATTTACGACACAAAGTTAAAAGGAGATATGTGTGTGTGCCCGGCCCCTTTAACCCAATTATTGCACAAATAAAAATATAAGTTTTTATACAAAACGTGAAAACTAGATGCTTGTGTAAAAGCAATGACTAATGACCTTGAAGCATCTCCACAACTTGGCTCATGGTTGGTCTTTGATCTTTGTCTTCATCCACGCATTTCAGAGAAACTCCCAACAAAATTCCCATCTTCTCCTTGTCATACTCACCTTCTATCCAACTTTCCATGATCTTTCCCACACAATATTCTACATTATTTCCATCACTTTCCTTAACCTTCTCCCTCACCCAATCAACTAGAGCTCTACTTTGAGTCGCCGCATTCCCATCTTCTTCATTCATACATGGGCTCCTCCCACTCAACATCTCCAACACAACAATCCCATAGCTGTAAACATCGACTTTCGATGTGATCGACTGGTTTGTAACCCACTCCGGAGCCATGTAACCTCTCGTTCCTCGAATCTTCGAGAAGCTCGCCTTGCCAAGCCCTCCTCTATTCAGTAGCTTCGACAACCCAAAATCCGCTACCTTTGGTTGGTAATCAGAGCCTAGTAGTATGTTCTCAGGCTTGACATCGCAGTGCAGAACCCACTCCAAGCACTCTTCGTGCAAATACGCGAGGCCTCTTGCGGTTCCTAGCGCAATTTCGTATCGCGTTTTCCAATCGAGGACTTTTGTCGATAAGTTTTTCTTGAGGGAACCGTGTTCCAAGTACTCGTATACCAAAAGCCTGAGCTTTCCCTCCGAGCAGTACCCCCACATTCTTATCAAGTTCATGTGGTTTACCCTCCCAATGATGTTAACCTCTGCTAGAAATTCGGCTTCTCCTTGGTAGGTTTCACCGAGTCGTTTTATTGCCGCGATCCCAAAATCGGAGAGGGTCCCCTTGTAAACAACTCCTGCCGCGCCTCTTCCTATCTCTTCTGCGAAACCGCGAGTAGCCTTTTTTAGCTCGGCAAAGCTAAATCTCTTGAATCCAGTTGCTGCAAGAGCTTGAGTTACTGTATCTTCACCGGAGCTTCGTTGGGCTCTAACAAGTAAACACCGGACGCAAATTACACAAATGAACTCGAGTATTCCGACACCGCAAGCAAACCAAAGCATGGATTTAACAAACACATTGGCATGGCTTTTTATGTGAGTGGTGATCGTGTTCTTTGAGCAATCTAACTCGAATTTTTCATTAGATTTCTCAAAAGAAAGGAGGTGAGTCTTAGGAACCCTTAAGTACATGTTTCCGTATGACCTTGGTTCTTGGAATCCATTAAGAAGAATTGTCTTGGGGTAGCAGTTAAAATTGGGTAAATCTTTCCATGCGTAATACGAATATTGGAATCCCACACAGACACAGGACTCTAAGCATAAATCAATGCAAGCCTTTAAGGTGTAGTTTGGGAAGAAGCCGTAATCATACCCGTAGAAGTCGGAGTTGGATATCTTGAGGAAGCTAGACTTGTTTTTGTTGCAGGAGAGAGTAAATTCTGGTTCACATCCATAAGACCAATCAGTAGGATTTCTCATCCTATGTCCAGGAAGGCAAGAACATTCTCTACCAGAATCTGGACTATATCTACACAAGCTATTAGCGCCGCAAAGGCCATGAATCAGGCAAGGATCCGTGAAGGCTTGCCATGTTACAGCCCATTTCTCTCCTCGGTTCTTTCGGCTGTACAGTCTGAGATTACCATCAGAGTCAATCCTCAACATTCTCGGAATCTCCACACCATGGTCAGCAGACGAAATCAAAAATCCGTCCGACGAATTGAAATTGCCCAACGAATCAAGCATCGCGATCGGGCCCTTACTGGACGGGACCGTTCCAGTGCTTTGCCAGTAAACACTTGAAAACTGAAAACTGTCGTAAATAAGACGGAGAGCATTGTTAATATCGAAGACAAGCTTATAGAAGCTAGAGGAAAAATTCGTCTTGCTTCTTGACGAAACAAGCTTTCCGAACCTAGTGAACGGCTGCTCTGGGAGAAGGGTGTCTGTAGGTGAATCGAAGCTTCGCCAGAAAACGTCGCCGTCCGAATTACGTAGAACCATGTTGCCGTTGTCCTCAAGGTGCAACTGCGAAAGCGAGTGGGAGAAGGTGGTAGTTTCCCAAACAGTAGTACTGATCTGACTATCATCGCTTAATACAAGATTACCAGTCTTGAGGAGGCTTAGTTTCGAGCTTCTTCCGTTGACAGGCTTGTCGCGATTTGCCATCCAAACTATGGTGCGACTACGACTACGCATGTGAGGAGGCTCGGTGAACCATATTGCGAAGCAGTATGCATTTTCGCCGACGGGATGAAAACCCGCCGAGAAAATGTTGTTTGGCGAGGTCAAAACGTCGAGGTCTGGCTTCGTGGCAGAGAGGGATGATCCTGCAATGAGAGTAAGATGATTGGTTTTTGAAGCAAAAAGTAGTGGAGAATAAGTGATTGCGAGAAAGAGCAGACAAGAGATGATCATTGTGACCATGATTTTTTGTGAAAATAAACACCAAATAAAAGTCTTTTTGGCAGTGGAGTTAAAAAGACCATTAGTACTTGGTTGCGGGCAAGACGATAGGGTATATATACACGCACACACGAAATAGTCTAAAAGCATGTGCTGTGCTCATGTTACATTTTAGATGCATTTGAAAATTTTTAAATACATGTGGAAAATTTGAAAAATAAACCTACAAAAAAATAATAATAATAACAAGGACCTAAAAAATTAGAAAAGAGAGGCATGAAAAAAAATACAAATATATATATATATATATATAAAAGGACTAAAATTTAAAAAAATTGACCAAAACAAAGAAGGACTAAATTGTAAAAAATAAAAAAATAGGCCAAAATAAAGAAAGAAAAATCAAAGGACTAAAAAGTAAATATAAAAAGAACTAAATTGTAAAAAATAAAAAACGGGCCAAAATAAAAAAAAAACAAATCAAAGGACTAAAAAGCAAGTACAAAACATTTTCGTCCAAAACGAACCGTTTTGGACGAAAATGGTTTTGCACAGTAAAGCACGTTGTGCTTTCTATTATAAAGTTATAGACTAGTGTAAAGCATGTGCATAGCACATGTGGGGTAAATTTGATAAATTTATCTAAGTAGGGAAAAATTAAAATAATAAGTAAAAAAAAATACACAAAAAGACCCAAGAAAAGGCAGAAAAGAAAGTCAAAAAGATAAAAGGATTAAAATTAAAGAAATTATTAACACGAAAAAGGACTAAAATGAAAACAAAAAAAAGTTGGGCCCAAAAGAAATGAAAAAGGGGTTAAAATGAAAAAAAAATCCTAGAGGAAACGGAGGACCAAAAAATGAAGATAGAAATAAAAAGAAGAACCAAAATGAAAAAACAAAAATTTTTCCGAAAAGAAACTAAAAAATGACTAAAATGAAGAAAAAAAAAAAAAAAAAAAAAAAAAAAAAAGACCAAGAACTAAATACAAAAAATTTTCATCCAAAACGAGGAAGGCGATAGTACCAGTTATTGGTACTTCTTATATGTGTGTGTATATATATATATAACTATATTCAAAGAGTGAAGTCTATTTAATATACTATTTAAAAGTTAAATTCTTTTGTTTTTTCATTGATAATGTGTTTTTTTTTCTTTTCTTGATTTCTCTCTTTTTTTTTAATAATTTTTTCTAAATTTGGTTTTATTTATTCTTTTATTTTCTTACTTCCATAAAATATTTTTTGATGGATTTACTTTCTTAATTAAATTTGTCCTGATAAAAATATATATTTCAACTATATATTTACTTTCAATAATTTTTTTATAGCCTAAATATATGTCACAAAATTTTTTTTAATCAATGTAAAAAAATCTTATATTATTAAAAACTTTAATATTTATATTTACAGAATAAATATATAATAATTTTAATACGTATACGCTTCACATCGCACGTGATTTAAACTAATACATATATGTTGGTAAAATCTAGTGTCCGGTATCAAATGGTATCCAACACAATAACTTGAATGTGAAATTTAATTACTAGGAATGCGAATTCATATAAAAGAAAATGTAAATAAGGGGAATATAAATTCATTGACGTGGATGTGAACTTTAGTTACTAAAAATGTGAATTCATATAAAAGAAAATGTAAATAAAGGGGATTCACATTTAGAAGGTGTTTTTCAACATCCCCAAGAGTAATGCTAATTGGTAATTGGTTTACTAGGTGTTACTAGGTGTTTTCTAAAGATTTTAGGTTGGTAATTGGTTTTTAGCCACTTTTCTTTCAAGAGTAATGCAGGACATATCAAATCCGATATCAACTTTTTGAGTACCAACTCTTGTATTATATTTTTATTGATAAATGTAATCAATTGATGTAAAAATGTTTTAAACACTTATTAATAAAAATATGATAACTGATATACCATATCAATTGATATTCAAACGTTAAAATTATAGTTTGTGTTTATTACGTTTTTCTTCTTTCAATGGATTGTAGAAAAACAAGAATGAACACAGAGCAACAATCATTGACAATGACGGATCTAAGGTTTAAATATTTATGTGGGAACATGGATGATCAAAGTTTTTATATTCTAGAATGAAACGAAAAAAATTGTAGACTATTTTGGTCCATAAAACAAAAATTTACATATCTTTATATGCTATTTGTTGATTTTTAGCCGCTTCTCTTTCAATGTATTGTAGAAAAACAAAAATCAAAATAATTCAGCACTCATCAGTCATTGTTGACGAAAGTTATAAATTGAACATGAGGCTTTTTCTTCCAGTGGCCACTTAGAAGTTGTTGTTGTGACTTAGAAGTCCCTTTTTTTTTTTTTTTTTTTTGCCTTTGATTGTTGACTTGGAAGTCTTTAGTATTGACTGTTTAAAGCAACACGGCATCTGCATTGGGACTAGGTACGAAGCCGTACGAAGGGCCCCAGGAGGGGCTTTCTCTGAAACTTTTTCTTTTTCTTTTTTGAATCCATGTACAAATTTATATGTAGCTCTCTTACATCTCCCCTAGACTTTTTTTTTTTTTGCCTTTGATTGTTGACTTGGAAGTCTTTAGTATTGACTGTTTAAAGCAACACGGCATCTGAATTGGGACTAGGTACGAAGCCGTACGAAAGGCCCCAGGAGAGGCTTTCTCTGAAACTTTTTCTTTTTCTTTTTTGAATCCATGTACAAATTTATATGTAGTTCTCTTAAATCTCCCCTAGACTTTTCTTTCTTTTTTTTTTTTTTTTTCTTTCTGGCCTATATATTTTTACACAAATTTACACACAGACCCCACCCTAACACTTAGAGCATTGTCAAATATGCTATTTTATACCTTTTTGTTTTTTAAAACTAAACATAGGATTGAGATTAACGTTTACACTATACATAATCTTAAGAAGATATTTTTCAATCACTTTTGTAATACTTAATAATTAAATGTTCATTATTATAATTAGTCACCTTCATAATAACGCATGACTTCATCACTAATTAAGACAAATTACGATAGTCGATATTCAATATAGAACTGAAGAAATCAAAATATGAAGAATTGATAAATTTAAAAATTCAATGAGTTGGGCATATTTTGTGATTGAGATACTTATTCAAAAGGTAAACATGGTTAATTTTTGACTATCACACTTCATAACTATATTTGAATGCACCCTTAGCGTGACCGACAATAGGAGAGAAAATTAGTGATAATCCTAAATCCTATTAGTATTGTTCATGAAGATCATCAATATGAGAATTGCGATGAAGTTACACACCAAGCTGTTTGTGCTTTAAGGTCACAAAAGAAAAAAAAAAGGGGGGGGGGGGGGGGGGGGATAAATTACGAGACCCGATTGCTGCCAAGTTGTTGAAAATGGAATGTATAAATTATGTTTTTACATGATTATAATTTACATTATATATGTCGATTACTCATTCATACTGATTATTGATGAAACTACAACTTGTGAATGAAGAAACGAAGCATTTTAAGAAAAATATTAATAACATCAATTATAATATCAATTTTTAAGTACCAACATATTTGGTATATGAATAGTCATTATTTTATTGGTAAGTATTTAAAGTATTATTACATTAATTGATTGTATCTACTAATAAAAATTTGACACTAAATTAATACTAAAAAAGTTAAAAATAGAGTTGATGTCCCCAGCGTTACTTTTAATTAGCATATCACTTAATCTCCTGAAAAGCAGTTTCCTATGAATATAGATTTGAAGAAGCTTTCTATAAGCTGGGTAATGGGATAATAGGTGTTTTAGCCGCGTTTCCTCGGTGAGGCTTGTTTGGTTCCTGTATATAGTCCATTCCGTTTAGAAATTACTGATTTCATAATGATATTTGGAACCTCTTTTGAAAATAAAAAGTCTTCAAATTTTAGAAAAAATAATTTGAAAATCTTTTTCATTTCAAACATATTTTGTACTGTAATATTTTTAAATTTAAAATATTTTCTTTTCTGTTTCTAAGTGAAATTTTTTACACATTCAAGCATCATTTCTTTGGAGATTAAATGAGTTTCTCTTTTCAAAAAAAATTTTCTATTTTAAAAATCAAACATACGAACCAAACGGACTCGTAAAAAACAAAATCAACAGAAGTCAGCAGTCATCGTTTATCAAGTTATGGAGGTGCTCTCTCTTCCCAACCCCATTTCACATTAAGGCAAAAGATGTGTAATGTATTCTAACATTTCATCGTCAAAGTCATGCCTAGTCCTAATTGGATGGCTCTCGGATTAAATTTATTTCTTTAATATTTACATGGTACTAGTTGTTAATCTTTCTTCTTGACTTCATAAGTTTTTTAATATTATTCTCCTTCCAGATTGACAATCTTAACCTAATGCCATAAATCAACTAATATATAACTTCTTAAAGAAATAGCGCTAGTTTTTTTTTTTTTTAAATAAATTGAAAGAGAGAATAATATATATTAAAGATTATATTAGCATATACCAATTCGGTTGACACTCACTAATAATCTAATCCTCTATCAAATTCCCAACTCAATAGTAAATAAATAATAGTTGAAAATTATTTTTAATTTTTCTTCTTTTGTAATTTGCTGAGTAAAAGTTTTCCCCGCAATGATTAGTACGTACCAAATGTACCCATTCATCCAGTAAATACTAATATATAGTTTGTAGTGACGGTATTTTAAATGATTTGGGATCAAAAGTTTTTGTTCCAAACCTTTCAAGTACAATGTTTTCTCTCACAAATTAATATCCAAAAACGGTTCAAACCCTCCAAACAAACAACAAAACAAATGTGATTAGATAATACATTCTTTAGCTGGATATGCTTTTTTTTTTTTTTTTTTGTGTGGTGAATAGCTGTATACGAAATTGACAATATAGATCCTTTTGATTTGAGAACAGAACTGTTCAGTTTGTGAGATTGAGAAGAGGAGAAGGGAGAAGAAGATGATGTAGGAGATGGATCCATGGGAAGTACCATGAAAATAGATGATCTCGAACGCTGATATTTGGGCTTATATATATATATATAAATTATAGTATATAACATATTTTATAAGTACTATTAAAGTTTATAACAGATTTTTTAAAAGAAAATAAATTATAACAGATTTTAATACGTAAATTCTTCGATTTTTTAAGTAAATCGATGAATTTTCTAATAAATAATAGATTTATAGGTAAATAATAGTAGGCCTCTTTTTTTCAACTCAACAACTCCTCCGGAAACAATGACCTCCATGGACGCCATGGCAAAGATAGCAAGGTTGATCTTGCCTTGTGATCAAAACCTTAATGCTTGGTCTGGTGACCGGGTGGCATGCGAGGTCCGACAACGGAACGATAGTTCATAGTTTCGGGTTAGAAAGAGGAGGATAAGGAGGAAGGAGAATGATTATTTGTAATATTACGTGTGCTCATAAATTTCATCTTCCTATATATTAGTTTGTTTAAAATTTTATACTATAAATTTACTATTATTCTATTCAAAACAATTATTCTTTTTCCTTTTGTCCCATATATATTTGAGAATAGAATTGCACGTATATTTGGAAGTAGTTAGTCTCTCTCCTATATATATATATATATATATATTTAGGATTAGGAGTTTCTCCAATAAAATTATTGTACGTTCCTCTTGAATAATGAAATAATAAATGCTTATACGTGTAACGTTCACATCTTTTTAGTTACTAGTTTTGGTAAGTGCCTACGGCACTTATGTACCATTCAAACCTTCATTAAACAACCAGTTATAAGTAAAGCAAGAGTAAAGGAGAAACAAAAAACATGGAGATACAAAAACATAGATACAAAAGTCAGCTCATTTTGTGTTTGGCTTGTGGATATACATAAGGAGCCAAGACATTTTGATAGTAAAAAAGAAAAAAAAGAAAAGAAAAAAAAAAGAGTAAGTGGCTTATCCTATGTTTGATCAGAAAGTTTGCTTTGAGAACTTGCAAGCTCTTGTTCATCCGTGGTATTGGAAATGTGCTTGTCTGATGCAGTTGAAGTGGATTCATTTGGAACATGAGCTGATTTAGTTGGAGTATCATCAAAGATGGAGTAACTAGTGAATATTGTTTTAGGCGCACCTTGGTGTTGATACTTTGTGCTTTTGATGAACACTATGTACTCTTTGTTGGTTGAGAGAGTCGCTTGAGCATTCTTGATTACCTAGCATATAAAAGAACGTAACAAGGATCATTTGTTTAGTTGCATACAATGGGCCTTTTAGTATGTAATACAAACAAATAAATTTTACCAAATCTAAAACCGTAAGTAGCCCAGTTTGAAGAGCATTATAAAGATGTATATTTACCACAAAACAAACAATGTTTGACAAAAACACTAAAGAGTATAATTAATGAATCATGACTCTATATTTGATTTAAGTGATATAGTTTTCTTAATTTTGAGGCATAATCATTAGGTTAGATGTCCTATGATAAAGAAAATTAAAAGATGGTACCTCAGAAGTGTTATTCATTAGGTCATTTGCTGAACAACAGTAAAGTTGCTGGTAATGAGTCAGAATTGTCCATTAGTTCGACTTGAAGGCCACATCTGTGAGTTTTCAAAAGAAATGGTTAAGTAAAAAGTACAATGATTAGTTAAAAATTAAAAACTAAAAATTGTGTTTTTCACCTTGGTGTTCCAATTGCCTCCTTTTCGTTGCAGAAGAGGCATTCGAAGCTTTCATTGTTAGAAGCACCTGTGATTTTGTAACATTTGTTGCAAGCTATGTACCAGAATTGTCGTGCCAAATTTGTGATTGAGACGATTGCCTTCAGCCAAAAGCTTGTTTGCTTGTTAAAGATGGTTAGTGAGTTTCGGGAAAAGTAAGAGAACAGAAAATTTCTATAAAATAAAGTTCAAGTTTTGGTGTATTACCATTTCTGGTAGACTCGAAATGCTGCTAATTTCTAAGATATCATTAGTTGAAGGACTTGCTAAGGTAAATGAGGAGCTTAAGTACGACTTTCCAGCGATGATTTGACCAAGGGTTGCTTTGTTTTCTCTTGCCTTGTGAATTAGATGTCAAAATGTGAACATTAATTGATTGGTAATATGCATTAGAATGTGTTTGATAGAAGCATTGAATGAATAAAGGCAAAATATAAAGAGAGAATGATCTGTAAATAAGATGATACCAAAAACTTAAGGATTCAGCTTGAGGAATGTTTGGATTTATCATGAAGGTGGATAATGACTTTGTAGAAAGAGATAAACCTAGGTTGAAATAAATATGTTCGTTGATAAAATGATAAATAACTACGTATGAATACTTATATGCATAGTAAACAAAACAAATTGAGCTTAAAAAAAAGAAAAGAAAAGGATTTTTTTACCTTTGTATGGTACAACTTTCAACCGCTTTGCAATGATAATTGGTTTGGTGCGTAGAGTTTGCAAAATGGCAAGACATTTCATTTTGCACAAAATGGTCCCACATAGTTTGAATTATTGGGTCTCAATCTGAAAAAATAAATAGTAATAATAAGTGGGTCTAGTGTAATGATTCTAATTATTGATAAATGTACATGGGTTGTGATAGATGATGTGTTACCCTTAATCAATGATGATCTTTCCTGATGTGTTTGTTGTCCATTCCATGAGTGCTTTTCTTTCACAGGAAGGTTATCTATCGCTACGCCGATGACATCTATTGAAGAAATATGCGATCTACATTAAAAATAAAAATAAAATAAAATAAAAAACCAATGTGTGATATAAATGTTTTGATCATACTTTGTTTAATGAAGCTAATACAAGTGACAATATAAAATCTCACCGATTAGATGTTGTTCGGATTTTCCCAAGTGCTTTGAAGTTCTGATAATGGAGTAAGATTAATTATTGGTGTGATTTTTTCATGCTCCTCCCACACTGGATTCATCAAGGTAGATTTGTTGATGATCCATTGATATTCATTCAACAGTGCGGTACAGAATTGTTAACCTGTTAAGTATCAATAGCATGTGCAAATTGTTAACCAGAATCAAATTATGTACAAATCATATTAATGTTTGCTTTGTCAATAGATAGATACAGTTGGTCTTACCAATTTCAAAAGTAGAAAAAGAATTTATTTGGTTCTTTCCTTTATCATTTCTTGTTGATAACAGAAGCTGAAGATTTCTGTCTTCTGAGAATTGACTACAATTAAAAAATAGGAATGAGAAAAATGATAAAAATTTAAAGATAATAACAAGTACCATGGGTAATTTGTATTCTTTCACATTCCCGATAAACTGGCACTCGATAAACTGGATCAGTACGTTGTTTGCATTGAGCATCATCATTGATAACTGGTTTTAATTTTGCATAATTTTGTTTTCTACGTGCACTTATTTTTTCTTTACTTTTCTGATATTGTTCTTGCCAATACTTTCTTTTCTTTTGTTTCTGTTCATCTGATAGACGAAATTTTCTCTTCCTATGTTGTTTTTCTTGTTCTGGTCTTACTTTCTGTTTCTCTTTATCAGTAAGAACCCTTTGTTTTTTCTTTTCTCTTAGATTTTTTTTTAAAATCTTTTTCACTTTCTCTTTTATGGTGAACTTCAACAAGATTGGCAGTTGCACGAGTACCTAAATTAGACAAGTGAAAAAAAGGAAAAAAGAGAAAAAAGTAAGATTTAGTTGCTAATAAGAAAGAAAAATTTAAACTTAAAACCAAGATCCCTTGTCTACCAATGATATGTACCTTCACTTCTATTGAACTTTGAAATTTTGTCCATGAAGGAAGTAATCTCCTCTAAAACCAACTCCTGTGCATATAAAACAGAATCAGCCGTTAAAAAACCGAGAGAGATAGATATCATAACTCGCAAAACAAAGAAACCTGTTTTAACAATGGAGTTCATTCACATGTGAAGAAAAGAAAACAAGACCAAATGTGGAAACACAAATGAAAACGAATGCAAAAGCATCCAAACCATACAATGAATGCATAAACAGTTTTATTTTTGGTTATTGGCATTTGAAATAAGGGGTCAATTGAATTAACAAACCTAAACCACTAAGACCAGTAATCCAAATGACGGCCTTTTTTGCTGAAGTAGCTCTTATGTCATGTTATGTTTGTTGACTTCCCAATTGCCGATTGGGTACGACTGGTACAGATTTTTTCCTCTTTGGATGAGAAGAAAACCACTTGCCTAACAATGACACTCCATCAAGCTATGATCACAACAAGAATAATCATTTCCATTTCATTCAATGTACCACTCATGCCAAAGAGGATAACAGGCGCGACATTTTCATCAAAGTTACAAACATAAACAAGGACATTCTTATGATTCACTGCTCTGTAAAATAAGTTTTTATAGCAAAAAGAAAATATTTAGTTTCATAGATTAACCTACAAAAACTAAGGCCAAGCCGTGATTAAAAAGATACCAAATTATCACAATTTACAACACAACAGAACCATACGCAAAAACAAACGCATGTGAATTTATACAGTTTTCCTACCTTGCCACAAGGTGATGTGCTTCCAATGCGAATAAATAGTCACCCATCCAATGGTATTTGACATCCAAAAAACCGCGAAATACAATGTGTGGCAAA
Source organism: Ficus microcarpa (assembly GCA_025413485.1). NCBI lineage: Eukaryota > Viridiplantae > Streptophyta > Magnoliopsida > Rosales > Moraceae > Ficus > Ficus microcarpa. Next base: position 16,105,535 of record CM046382.1, on the reverse strand, counting down.
GACAGCGTTGTGACAACGAAACAACACCCCAAAGACACCAAAAATACTAAAATTCAAAAAATTTGTTACAGGCTCTGTCAATCACAGTTTTCTATTGTCTATGACCATTCCTACTCACATCGTGCAACATTCTATCTAGAATAGAAGAAGAAGAAGAGAGAAAGAAAGAAAGAAAAAAATCAAAGAAACTTATCAAAATTTATCTACTAAGTCTGAAAAAGTGAGTTGAAAATGCAACTGAAACATAAAAATGACACATCTGTGCAATTGTATTCAATAGTTCAAAACTTACCTTCTTTATCTTTCCAAGTATCACCAGAAAGTAAAACAATGTCACTGAAGTTTAAATTTTCAAAGGAAAAGGCATACTTTTTTGAAAGATAAAGAAGCTACTAACATTGCAAACACTCTGACCCATATTTCCCAAAAACAACAAAAAAAAAAAAAAAAAAAAAAAAAAAAAAAAAAAAAAAAAAAATCTCTCACCAGTCACCGAACCAAAAATTTCAGTTACAAGAAACTATAACAGGAATACATAATTGGCGTTTATTTCTTCAAGAATAAAATCAAGTGGAAAAAAATTAATTAATTAATCAAATAATTAAACAAGATAACAAATTTGCATCTATAAATTGAACCGAAAACTTCACAAAAATCAAATCTAAAGCACATTTACTTAAAAATATAATCCTCGCTTGAATTCATATTTTATTATCAGGTGCTTTACCAACTAAATAAGACGGTATAAATCCAGAATACCGTAATCACGTTACTAAAAACCACTTAATTCATTCTCGTTTCCCACATTTTCCCATCAAGCAAGCAGAGCAGAGCATCATTCAAACTCATCGACCTTGAGTGCTCGGATCGTGCTAACCACAGAGTTTCTCATTAGGGGTGTTTTTTTTTTTTAAATAATAAAATCAACTAAATGAGCAAAACCCAGATCAAATTTCTCGATCAAATTTAAGAATTGCGTATATTAGTTAACGACCAAAAAAAAAAAAAAAAAAAAAAAAACAACATGAGATAATAGGAAAATGGGATTGGGGGTTTGATGGGTTGGAGAAAGAAACGAAGAGGCTAGAGAGAAAGACAAGCAAACAAGAGGTTGGAACGAAGAGGTTTGAAGGTTTGACATCTGTACTTACCCAAGAGCTGAAGCAAACAAGGATTTTGACATCCGCACAAAGCAAATAGCTTAAACAGACACACAGGTTAAATAAAATTAAAAATAAAAAACACAAGCACCAAAAGAAAAGTTTTTCGTCCAAAAAATTCAACAAAATACCTTAAAAAAACACGTGAAAACAAAAATCAAAATAATAAAATGATTAAAATATTAAAAATATATCAATATACAAAAAAAAATACAAAAAAAATTTTGTCCAAAATGAAACAATTTAGACGAAAAGTGAGTTTGAGATCCTAATTCAAACTCATAAATTTAAACTCAATTTTTATTTTTTTTTTGAAAAAATTTTTATTTTTTCTGAAAAAATGAACAAAAATTATTATTAAAACTTAAAAATCTTAATTTAAACTTATATACCAAACACTCCTGAAATCACAAATGCACAATAAAAATACTGAGGATTTGTTTGATTGGTTAGTTTGAGTTGAAATATTTTAGTTGTAATAGTAAATTTTTTTGAATTTTCAGAAAAGACAAAAAATTTTTTAGAAAAAGATAAAAATTTTTTAAGAAAAAAACAAAAAAAAATATAACTAGAGTTAGATTGAGACGAACAACCAAACACACCCCGAGACTTCTTATAAGTACTCGTTTGGTACATTAGTTCATTTCCGTTCAAATCAAAATTTTTTTTGTCTTTTCCCAAAAAATTTTTGTCTTCTTCCCAAAAAATTTTTTATCTTTTCTAAAAATTCAAAAAAATTTACTATTACAATTAAAATATTTTAACTCAAACTAGCGAAACTAAAATATTTTAACTCAAATTAGCGAACCAAACAGAAGTTATAGTAAATAGATATTGTTCCGCAACATCTACAATTCCACTCAATCATGTCAGCATTGAATGCATGACATGACAAATAATGCCACTAAAATGAGATCCAAAATTTATAGTGGTGGTTGCGGAAGGACACATGTATCTTTCTTGATCGGCGGCCTATTGTTATTAAAAACTATCGTTTGGATTAAAAAATCAAAGGTGAAAAGTCCGGGACTGACAAAGTGAACAGAACTTATTTTTATTTTATTTTTTCGCATGTTGGAGAAACAATAGTTTCACCTTTAAAAATTAAATGCATTTGATGTTAAAATTGAAATGATAGAATTTAAATTTGAATTAATTTTACGTTTTTTGAAACATTTGAATTATTTGAATTAAAAAGTATTAAAATTTAAAATGTGTTCTGATGTTGATTTTTATAAAACAAGTGCACTTATTGTAAACAAGTAATATAATGATAAGTAAATATCGTTTCTTGGAGAATTGCTATTATAATAGTTAATTACTAAAATTATATCACTTTAATTTTATTTAAACAATGAAATTGCAAGTTGAAAATAAATGAAAATAAAATGATAATAAGAAAAATAAATCAAAACAACACGGGATGAAAATCAATAGAACAAAACCTAAGATTACAATCTTCCATCATCACTTCACTTGAATCTTTTTACCTTACCCTTGACCAATTAACCACATCAAATTGGTAACCGGGAATCCTAAACTATCTAAAAGCCTCTTTTGTTAGTTGAATAGAAATACCCGCTTAACTAACTTATTATATTCCTATGAAAATTATATTAAGAAAGATTCATTATGTATAGGCTCTCTCAATGGTTACACATGTTACATAGCTATAATCATATCCTATATAAACTCAAGGCTTCCGCACATAGATCATTCGTCATTTTATCTAGGACTAAACACAAAATTCCCTTTTCCAAGTTCATTAGGATTTACTAAATCCATTTAGTTAGTGGCCAATTAATTAGAAGCGGTAAGCATAAGATAGAACAAACAATCTAATAATAACTAATAAAAATCCAAGGAGAGAATAAATCAATTCAAGCTACATGTCAAGTTTCAGTTGCAATTCTAGAAAGGAGAACTAGTTCATCTTAATAATTATAAACACCAATGAGTACAGTTTCATCATCGTTGAAATTACAAGAAAAATAAAGAGAGAAGAAAGATTACGAATGAAAACTGGTATGGAAATTTCCCCGATTTTTCAACTCTTCTCTTTGCCTTGAATTCCCTTGACTACTATTTTTTCTTCTAGATTTTTACATATCCTAAAACTGAACAACAAAAGTGATCCTTAAAAAAACCCTAATAACTTCTATTTATAGTCCAATGCAAAATAATTTCCAAAATTGGGCGTGATCAAGGACGGCTGTAGCCTTGAATTCTAGGCATTGCAGCCCTCGATGTTGGTGTCTGGATTTCGGGACTAGTACCGCAGCATGTAGCCTTCATTTATGGGGCTACATCGCTCAACTTCTTTAAAGGATTTTGCCGAGCTTTAGGGCTACAGCCTTTACAACCTGAACATCCAATGCTCTGCTTCAGGGCTGTAGTCTTGCAATCCAGAGTTGTAGCCTTGACATCTTGCCTTTTTCTTCCTTTGTTTCCACAAAAATTTGTACCAAGACCAGGCAATTTACTTAAAGAATCTTCTTTCTCCTAACCTGCTTAGATATACTAAAAACAACTTGGAAAACATTAAAATGGCTCTTAAACTGGCATCATATTAATATGATTGTTCTCAAATCACCGGTATAAACCCGACTCATCATGTTAAGGGAAAAAAAAAAATCAAAATAGAGCTTGTTTCATTCATCTCAAAATTCTATGCAATTAAAAACAATTATCTCATTTGGGCGTGGTTATGTAAAATAATGGACTTTTAAAGTTTGAGTTACAAAACTGTTTAAATAGTGAAGCTGAAAGAAAATGACAAAAATGATATTATAATTTTAAGGTTTAGATTATGAAACCAAATTTTTGTGGGGCATAACTTTCACACTTATTTGATTTTGAAGATATACAAAAAAAAATAAAAAATAAAAAAACTATTAACCGAATTTCTTAATGGGGGCACGTGCCCCCCACCCCCAGATAATGTGGCTCCGTGCAAAATATATGAGTCGTATAAATAATAAAATAATGAGTGATCACAAAATATGAAAATGATTGTATGTTATCGAGCATAATTTGTAGGAAGAGTCGTAAATGTAAGTGTTGGCCACTAATCACTAATAGTGCATTTTGTTCGTTGGTTGGAGATGAAATTTTTAAGTTAGAGTTAGTTGACTTTTCAAAAACTAGTTTTAATTTTTATTGACTTTTTAGAAAAATATAAAAACTGAGATGAAAAATTTAAGTTGGAGATGAAAACTTAACAGAGTCTAATTGTTTACTAATTGAAAGATAAAATTCAAGTAAGACATTGAATTTTATAATTAAATAAGAATTATTAATATAATGGTGGGATGGTGTCATAAGTCAAAATAATTTGTTTTGCATGTAGAGGTCCATTTCCGGAATTTGAATTGGAATCACAATTCAAATTTTTACGACATGAATTATTTGTTTTACAGTTATCCCTAATCGAGCATAAGATAAAATTAAAAACAAAACAAAACAAAACCGTTTTGACGTTATACCATTACGACTACTACATATCTTGTTATTTCCTTTGATTTCTTTTAATACTGTTTTTCAATCTAGTTTTACCTATATATCCCTCTCCTTTCCCTGTCAATTTACATCTTTGCCAAATCCCTTGTACTGCAAATCCAACTATACAAGCACGAATCCATTGGATAGGATTCTCGATCCGGTAGTGATTCAGTAAAGACCAATGCACTGAAAGTAAAAATAAAAACTTCCTATTGAAAATTAATACAAATGAAAAATGAAAAAAGTTAATTGGATTAAACTTTGATTAACTAAGGCTTTATTTAGTTTACAAGTTTAGTTTTAACTAAACTATACTTTTTCGGTAGGATTTTTGTTTTTTTGTTTTTTTCTTAAAATCAATAAAAGTTATAATTAATTTTTAAAAAGTCAATCAATTCTAACTTAAAAATTTTAACTCCAACGGAAGCTAAAGTACAAGGATGATTTAATTCATTCGGAAAGTGGAAGTTTAGCAACCTGATAATTAATGAGAATTGAAAAGTGCACAGACAAGCGTACTGAAATGTAGAAGGTAAAGACAAAGAGCTTTTATTAATTTATATGTGTGTATGTTTTATTAATTTTATATAGTGATGTATCTCCTTCTATGAACTTTAGACCGTCACAACTTTTAGGACTAATAATTGTAACACCCATCTTGTCTTCGACTCACGAAACTGTTCGGGTAACTTACTCATTATATTAAACGAATATTAATTGTACTACATTAATCTTGATTTCGCTGTCTAAACAATTATTATTGTGTTTTTTTTTTCAATTGCTTATTAAAAAAAAGGAAAAAAAAAAAAAAAGAAACAATTTTTTACTTTTTGCTTGCATTTGGTGCATCCGATTTGGTTGGAATTGAGTTTTTCTAGGTTGAAAGTGTCAAAAACTAGTTAAAATTTTTATTGATTTGTCAGAAAAAAAAATGAATTGAAAAATTTTAGTTCTCACTGTTTTTTCAAACAAAGTTTTATAGGAATAGAAAAAACTAGAGAAATATAAATTTTACCTTATTTAGGTTCGATTCTGAGGGGCATAATTAGGGCTTCCATTCTCTTATTCCGAAGCAGAACAATCGGATCGAGGAAGTCATCGTGACAATGCTCATATGTCTCAGCACCAAAACACTGAGAGCAAACACTGAAATTGGAATCAAAATTATCATTATCAAAGCATTTGACACAAGTGAAGTACCTTCCTTCCACAAACTTTTTGCAAAGTCCTCCAAAGACCGGCCTTCCACTGTGTGCGGTCCGACGCAAATCCTCCACTAATCTCTCTCTAATTAGAGCCTTACCCAGGAAATTAAAAATCTTTTATGTGTGTGTATATATATATATATATATATATTTAATGACTCTGTGTAGAAGTACTACTAATATTTATAGATTTCTCTGTACTAGGAAAGCAAACAACAAACATGTCATTTAACTTTATTTTTAAAATTTTAAAAGAGAAAAAGTGTGCGTGCGTGCGTGTGTGTGTGTGTTTTTTTTTTTTGTTCCTTTTTTTTTTCCACTCAGTTTCGTCCTCGTTTTGTGCGTTTTGTTGCCCCCGTATCTTTTACATTTCATTTATTGTTATTGATAGGCCTGGCAATTCGTGTTAAACGTGTTAATCGTGTCAGCCCATTTCCGACCCATCTATTTTCGTGTTAAACGTGTCAACCCAATTTCGACCCAATTATTAATCGTGCGGTCCAAATCCATTTATTTCGTGTCGTGTCACCGTGTCATGTCCGAATAATTTGAAAATTCTAACTAATAATTTAAAAATTTTAACATAAATGTGTTAAACGTGTTAATCATGTCAGTCCATTTCCGACCCATTTTATTTTCGTGTTAAACGTGTCGACCCAATTTCGACCCAATTATTAATCGTGCGGTCCAAACTCATTTATTACGTGTCGTTCTCGTGTCGTATCACCGTGTCGTGTCCGAAATTGCCGGCCCTAGTTATTGGTACCTTTTTTTGTACAAGGCCTTTTTCTAAGACCCAAGCTCAATATTTGTATCTCGTGGTGTGAGTGACTCGTTTGGTAGACCCAAGTCACACTTAGGGAAATCACATGGGTTGTGATTTGGTGGGCCATGAGTAATCAAATAGGTCCATGTACCCTTGTTAAAGTTGGTTTTTGATCTCATTTGGGGGTTTCAAATTGACTTGTTAAGATAAATGAGTGATGGAAAATACCTAATGAAACCCTATTTCTTACCTTAAGTAGACCAAAGTGTATATGTCAACCACAAGTGATAGCCTAAAAAGCCTGTCTTTTCTTTATTGTGACCCAAAAGACCCAAAAGGTTAGTTCTAGAAGCTTCTTACTGCTATGTAAGCCACTCTAGAGACCAAGACAATGGCTTTTGCGTTTCTTTGACCAGTCTTTGGAGTACTATTTGGTCTGGCTTCGGAGGCAACATGTTTGTCCATATTTAGACTAGTTGCTTGCTTTGGACCAGTTCTTAGCAAGTCACCCACTCTAGAGATTAAAAAGTAACCTGTAGAAGTTTCTAGGCTTGTGAAGACACTTAACTTTGACCACCTAGTGTTCATCACTTCCCATTTTTTGTGCTCCTTGGAACTCAAACATACAACTGTCACCCCTTGGATGCTAGAAGTAGGATGGAGTGTGGCAAGGACCCTCCATAGCCCAAGGGATGTCTATCCCAAGCAACATCCAAAATGGCTCAAACCTCTCCTATAATTAGCCCCAATTCTCCAGAGCAAAGCACAGACACAACACGATCTCCTCACTGCAAACACAACTCTCTCTCTCTCCATCAAAAAACCACCTAGAACTTCATCTCCTGGTAGAAACTCTATTACCTTCATCAAGTTCTTCATTTGTGAAATGTTTTCTAGAATTCACCAAAGTTCATCTCTGGAGGCAATTTGCATTCGTCTCTGGTGTGATCCTGAGCCACATTCATAATCATTCCAGAGACAGTAACTCATCTCTCACCTACCCTTCCCTAATCTCCATCAACTATCTGATTACTCCTACCACTTCGATCTCACAGTTTTCTTTTTCAGTCGACTCTCTTATACTATTGTAGGTTCTTTTGGTGATTTGGCAATAGAGGACGTCCTAGTAGCCATCCTTCTTTAATTTTCTCCAAACCTAATCGGATCCAAATTATAATGGAGGCCCTAACCTAATTTCTACTCCAACTATTCAACATCTCTGGTCACATCTAGCTAGCCAAAGACAGCCGCATTGATATCCTCGACATGTCACCCACCAGATCTACCAGGCCCCATCAACAATTATAATGTTTGCTTTGCATGGGAAATTGACTTTGACGATAGAACACGTGTAACACCCGACTTTTTGAGCTTCTAGCTTAGAATCTGATATTCGATCAAGTGAAATATATATATGTATATATATATATTCGATCAAGTTAATTATCCACAATTATGGTTATAGATGTTGAATAGAGACATGTTTGAGAAGAACCACCACAAAATCGTTTTGAGTTCCTGGGAAACGGAAGAGAAACAACTTGAGCTATTGTTGACGGAAATGGAGGGACCGGTGTTAGCAGACAACAAAGTGTGAAAAGATCAGCCCCCCTCCAAGTCTTGTTAGTTAGATTTTCTAGTTGTGTAGGATTATAAAATGTTAACAAGTAGTTTGAGTTACTTGAGTGTGATAATGGAAAGGTGGTTATTGATTATGTAATCAAAGATTTAAAGGTACTATAATTAATATAAGAAATTTAGTTCATTTCAATTATAAAAGTATTTATGAAAAACAGAGGATAAAATTTAGAATAATATTTTTGGCAAGCAAGAACTTTGGTAGCTAAACATTTTTGCTACTAAAAATTCGGTAGTAGAAAATTAGTCATTTGCCCTTTTTGCAACAAAATATTTGTTGGCTAATACGTAAGAATTCGCTTCCAAATACCTTTTGCTACCAAAATTTGGTCACATAATTTCTTACAATTTGTTACCAAATATATTTTACTACCAAAATGTTTGGTCACTAAATCTCATTTTTTTTGTTACCAAATATTTTTTGTTACAAAAAATTTGGTCACAGAATCTGGTACAATTTGCTACCAAATACATTTTGTTATCAAAAAATTTGGTCTCTGAATCTCATATTTTCTGTTACCAAATATCTTTTGTTGTCAAATATTTGGTAACTGAATCTCATATGTTTTGTTACCAAAATACATTTTGCTACCAAAATTTTGGTCCCTAAAATGTCATACCTTTTGTTACCAAATACCTTTTGCTATCAAATTTTTTGGTCACTGAACATCATACATTTCGCTACCAAATATAATTTGTTACCAAAAAAAATTTTGGTAACAAAAACTTTTTGTTACCGAAAATTTGGTAACAAATACTTTTTGCGACTGACTTTCTGTTATCAAATTTTTTAGGTAGCAAAAACTTTTTGTTACCAAAAACAGGGTTTTCGGTTACCAAATTTTTGGTAACAAAAAATCAAAATTCTTGTAGTGCTAGTTATTTTATTTTTGAGAATTATGGTTCTGGTGTAATTAAGAGAAAAGGGAAATTTTTTTTACACATCCAAACATCATTTCATGTTCGAGATAAAATGACTTTCTGTTTTTTTTTAAAAAAAAATATTCATTTTAAAAACAAACATACAAACCAAACGAACCTTTAGAAAAATAAAAATCAACAGAAGTCAACAGTCATATCATTAACCAAGTTATTGAAATGCTTTCTCTTTCCGACCTCCATTTCACATGTAGGTAATAAGATGTATAATGTATTCTAACATGTCATCGTCAAAGTCATGCTTAGTCACAATTGGATGGCTGGGATTAAGTTTATTAAATTTTTAATATTTGCATGATGACTTTCTTTTTGTTAAGCTTTCTTCTTGACTTCATAAGTTTTTTAATATTCTTCTCTTTCCAGATTGAGAATCTTCACCTATTGCCATAAATCAACGATATGTATATATATATATATATATATATATATATGCGCGCGCGTGCATATATGTATATAACTTCCTAAAGAAATAGGGCCATTTTTTAAAATAAAATGAAAGAGGAAATAACAGCTCTGCTAAAGAGGAAATAGGGCCATTTTCTTCAAAACACAAAGTCTCAATGCACGGAGATAAGAAAAACATCAGCTCTTCTACAGCTCAAAATCTGAACCTACTTTCAAACCCACTTTCTGGGTTTTTGAATTTCAATTTCTTGTTTAGCTACTTCTTTCTAGTGGGTTTTGTCTTTTCACGTATAGGGTTCGATTAAAAAAAAAAAATCACCTTCCCTCAAAAGTTCGAAACATCCCCAGATTCTGAGAAAGCAATCCGAGGAGGAGGATTTTGAAGAGCTAATGGGCTTTGCATTTTTTAAGGGGGGGACGAAGCTTGTGTTTGATTTGTCAGTTGATATTGAAAATTTTAAATTAAAAAAGATTAATTTTTTGAAAGATATTTATAATTTTTATTGATTTTTCAAAAAAAAAAAACAGAACTGGAATTTAAAAAAATACTATTTATAATTATAATTAAGTTTAAATACCAAACAAACTAGGAAAAAAAAACAAAAAGAAAGAAATTGATAGCAAATGGTGAAATAAAAAAAATAATTGTATGCCACACACTGTTCCCTTTATTTTAACTCTACGCCCCTTTGGGAGTTTTTTTTTTTTTTAATTCTTAAACCTAGCCTATAGACGTGTCAGTATTTCTCCAAGCTAGTTTACCCCTCGTTTGGTTTCATCAAATCTCACCGTCCAAGTCTCATCAAACGAACATAATTAAAGTGTTGGATGTCCGGCAACCGGACACAAAATCGATCCTATATATTTTACCCTATATTTATATGGGTGTGGCTGTGGTAGATAAGAGTCTCTACCCATAGAGTCATTTTTTTAAACCTTTAATGTTGAATCATGTGGTCCATATTTGAGGGTGTACATGATGAATCGTAGGCACACCCATACTATAACAAATCCGACTCATCATAGTATATATATATATAGCTTTCTTTGTACTAGGAAAGCAAAAAACAAACATGTCTTTTATCATATATATTATTTAAATATTAAAAGAGAAAAAAAAAGTTTTTCCACGCAGTTTCGTCCTCGTTTCACGTTTTTTGTCAATTAATAGAAAGTATCGTGGAATTGCAAAATAATGGTTAGAGACTTGGCCGACTTATGGTCGTCAAAGTCGGCTTTTGTTTTGTTTTGTTTTTATTTCGTTTTTATCTCTTTTGATAATTAATTAATGAGAAACTTCCAGATAATTTTGAATTTGATCCATAAAAAATATTAGTTGTGTCACTTTATCCTATATAATTTAAGATGGCACAAAATTAGCCATTTAGATTAATCCTTTCTTACAATTTTAATACATTTTCAATCATCTAAGTCACATGATTAATTTGTAAGTGAAAAATATTCTTTAACAATTCTAATCACATATTGTTGCTAACCTTATAATCGCACATGATAAAAACAGTTCATTAAGATTAGCAAACATTTTAATAATGAAAGTGCAGCTTACGATAAACCAGGGGGATATTTTATTACATTTTGAGTTGTAAAAAGCAAAGTATAATAAGGTTGTTATTCCATGAGAATCAAAATTCAAAATAAACCGGAAACTTCATAGAAATTCCTAAAAATAAAGAAAAATTAACCGGAAACTTCATAGAAATTCCTAAAAAGAAAGACAGAAACAAAGAAAGTGTTTGGATAAAATTAAGATTAGCAAACATTTTAATGATGAAAGTGCAGCTTACGATAAACCAGGGGGATATTTTATTACATTTTGAGTTGTAAAAAGCAAAGTGTGATAAGGCTGTTATTCCATGAGAATCAAAATTCAAAATAAACCGGAAACTTCATAGAAGTTTTTAAAAATAAAGAAAAATTAACTGGAAACTTCATAGAAATTTCTAAAAAGAAAGACAGAAACAAAGAAAGTGTTTAGATAAAATTAAGATTAGCAAACATTTTAATGATGAAAGTGCAGCTTACGATAAACCAGGGGGATATTTTATTACATTTTGAGTTGTAAAAAGCAAAGTGTGATAAGGCTGTTATTCCATGAGAATCAAAATTCAAAATAAACCGGAAACTTCATAGAAGTTCCTAAAAATAAAGAAAAATTAACCGGAAACTTCATAGAAATTTCTAAAAAGAAAGACAGAAACAAAGAAAGTGTTTAGATAAAATTAAGATTAGCAAACATTTTAATGATGAAAGTGCAGCTTACGATAAACCAGGGGGATATTTTATTACATTTTGAGTTGTAAAAAGCAAAGTGTGATAAGGCTGTTATTCCATGAGAATCAAAATTCAAAATAAACCGGAAACTTCATAGAAGTTCCTAAAAATAAAGAAAAATTAACCGGAAACTTCATAGAAATTCCTAAAAAGAAAGACAGAAACAAAAAAAGTGTTTGGATAAAATTAAGATTAGCAAACATTTTAATGATAAAAGTGCAGCTTACGATAAACCAAGGGATATTTTATTACATTTTGAGTTGTAAAAAGCGAAGTGTGATAAGGCTGTTATTCCATGAGAATCAAAATTCAAAATAAACCGGAAACTTCATAGAAATTCCTAAAAATAAAGAAAAATTAACCGGAAACTTCATAGAAATTCCTAAAAAAGAAAGACAGAAACAAAGAAAGTGTTTGGATAAAATTAAGATTAGCAAACATTTTAATGATGAAAGTGCAGCTTACGATAAACCAGGGGGTATTTTATTACATTTTGAGTTGTAAAAAACAAAGTGTGATAAGACTGTTATTCCATGAGAATCAAAATTCAAAATAAACCAGAAACTTCATAGAAGTTCCTAAAAATAAAGAAAAATTAACCGGAAACTTCATAGAAATTCCTAAAAAGAAAGACAGAAACAAAGAAATTGTTTGGAACCAATATTGGACCACACTTAGCAAGATATTATGAGCCATTAATGAGAAACAATTCAAAGAAAAAAAAATTTTAACTCAATTTTGTTTATCCCCCACTGTACGTCAAAGTCATGTTTCGTCCTACTTGGATGGCGGTGGGATTAAGCCCCCATTTGATTCATCAATTGAAAGAAACAAAATTTTTAACTCATTTTTGTTTTTTTCTAAAAAATCAACAAGTTTTTAAACTATTTTTTGAAAAATAAAATAATTTTAATCTAAATATTTTAACTCAAATTTACTAACCAGAATGCATGCTAAATTTGCATGATGACCTAGTTGTTGATCTTTCTTCTTGACTTCATAAGTTTTTTTTTTTAATAAATATAATTCCTTTTTTAGATTGAGAATCTTAACCTAAAGCCATAACCATCAGCTGTATATAATTTTTAAGGAAAAATAGCGCTAATTTTTTGTTAATAAATTGAGAGAGGGAATGACTAATATTAAAGATTACAGGCACTTCTAATCATGGATTAAAACCTATTAAATAACTCTTCTAATCATGGTGTTTAAAAAAAAAAAAAAACAAATACTAAGATTTTTGAATTTTTTTTAAATTGAGTTTTCATTCTTTTTATTAATTGAATTTTCATTTTTTTTAAATTCTTTAAAATATATGATAGTTTATTAAGAAGTTCCATTCAAGTTTAGGTGATGTATAACTCACGTGGTGAATTCGTTTAAGAGTTTAAAGTTAGGCACCAGTCTGACCAATAGTACAACAAGGGGGGTAAAAAAAAAGAAAATTAGAATCTTGGGACTTCATTATGAAATAAAAAATGTAAGGACTAAAGTAATGCTTTTAAAATAATTCAGGGACAATTTACCAATTATCCAAAAATATGACTAAAAAGTTATTCCCAAAAAAAATAAAAAAATAAAAACAACAGTGTTTTTTTTTTTTTTATTTTTATAAGATTCGGTAAGAACATGGGCTAATTGGTCCAATTCGTTGATTAAGTAGCTCTAGCCCAACCTTAGCACCAAAAGAGAGAGAGAGAGAGAGAGAGAGAGAGAGAGATAGAAGAAGAAGTAGCTTTAGCCCAACCCATAGTCACAGCTGGTTTTGATTGTTGTGTGGTTGGAAATGTGTGCGTGTGAGGGAAAGAAGTGGTCTAATACAATGCATGTCTTTCAGCCAACTAGCTGGTCTATGACTTACGGTTAGGGTAATTGACTTGGTTGTGGGACAAAGCAAAAGTCAATATTTGTCTTTATTAGGGAAGGTTCCAAGGAAGAGTTTTCTTTCGCAGAAAGCTGGTTATTTTAATTAACTAAATTGTAATGTGACATTAAACTTTCAAGGATAATTCTCTTTTTTTTTTCTTTTTTTTTTTTTTGATAAACACAGTAGATCTTTTTTCCCCGGTTATTGGTTCTTTGCTTTTGTGAAGAGATTTCTTTGTAATTTGTCTTTCTCTTTTCTTATTTTACTAACATTTGTGGTTGATTTCTTAATTCAGTGAGTTGTGTCTGATAAAAAAAAAGTTATTTAATAGGTTTCAATATCTAAGAGGGAAAAAATAAAAAGAAGCAAAAGCAATTAGAAAGAATCAAAGAGAAAAAAGTTTTTCTCAATTTAAAGTCCTTCCTTCTTTAAACATGTTCAATTTTCGTATAGTTTTTTACGAAATACCCACACAGGGGGCCATTTGCATAACAATAGAAAAATTCAAGATAGTGTAAGGTACTGAACCATGTCATATAGAATATGAACATTGTTGTGATGCCAAGAGATATTATTTCACTTTTCTAAAAGTCTGTAGAAGTTCACTTGATGGTTAATCATTCTCAAATCATCTGCTGTGATTATATGTCCCCCGTACTAAAAGCATGGAATAAATTCTTTAAGGAAAAAAAGGATGGAATAAATTTAAAATTCTAGAACACTTCATTCCATAATTTTCCTATCAAGTTCTTTTCTTGAAAGTTGTAACTTGGAACTGGCAGGGCATGTAAGCTTTTTAACTTTTTCTTTCCTCTTGGTCTTTATTTATTCGTTGCTTGCCTTGTAAAGTCTTTGAGCATTTGGACATTTCTTCATCACCATTCCTTGCTCTATATTATAAAACTACATTTCCACGCCATAAGACCGCACAGCCAACAATATAATCTCAATTCACTAAATAGGAATTTTTGTGAGCTAGTTATAAAAGAACCCGATAGGATACAGATACATACGACAAGTTATAATAGCAACAGATAAATTAATTTTCAATAAAT
>CM046382.1:16040607-16090607 GCA_025413485.1 Ficus microcarpa | reverse complement strand
TACTTAATTAATTTAATTAGTAATTTCAGTGCTACTCTAGTAAATGTCTGGAGTTGAACTGTTGACTCTATACTGAATTATAAAAGCTCCAAATTGCTTTCTCCATTACATATCAATGTAAGTAATATCCCAATAGGATGTTCATAATTGACTTAAAAGAAAAGTTCTATTTTATGATAAAATTCCATTATTTCACTTTAAAAAAATAACTATTCATAAATTCATATAAATATAATGTCACTTGGTTAACCATACTACCAAATGATCGAGATCTTTTATTTTTCAATTAATTTCCGAACAATTCCTTTAAAAGGATATCATTTTATAATGTCCAGAAAATTATAGACTAACCACCTTATTCAAAAGAGATTAAGTCTAGAATTTTCCTCGTAACACCATGCTCTTATGGAAATATGAATTTTGTTGGCTTGTGCTTTTTGGTCGCCATCTTCCATTGGGTGTAGTGGAATCTATAAATATTTTGTCATCCAGTAATAAATCCAAAATTTAATAATTCCAATATTCTATGTAGGTACAAACCGTATAATTTGACACTGTAATAAATTAATGAGCCAAGTTAGGTTTAAGAAACTTTAATTATATAAATAAGCATAAAAAGTTTCCACTAAGACCTTAACTGGACACTTAATGCATAGAAATGTCCTAGACAGTTCATAAAACAGTGTGAATTTAACACTGTAAGGACTGTTTAATTAGTGAACCGTGCTAAAACTTTACGTTAATTAGCACCGATCATATGAACATTGTGAATAAGCTCATAAAAACTAGAACTAAATAAAGAGACAACCACTAACCAAAAAAAAAAAAAAAAAAAAAACCTAGCACGTGCAGTACAATTTCTAGACTGTCAATTTTAGCACAGTACTGAGAAATTAAGATTTCAATTAAAAAAAAAAAAAGGGCCATAAACTAGCTCAGTTTAATACATGAAACCTTATAAAAATATTTTGGTGTCAATCACAACACTGTTGGGGAAAATTTCCAATATTATGTGATTTTGACTCG
This sequence comes from Ficus microcarpa, assembly GCA_025413485.1. Lineage (NCBI taxonomy): Eukaryota > Viridiplantae > Streptophyta > Magnoliopsida > Rosales > Moraceae > Ficus > Ficus microcarpa. The sequence continues at coordinate 16,089,581 of CM046382.1, read as the reverse complement.
AACTGCTATCCAAGACAACCAGACAATCTTTTATGACCAAGTAAGGACCCAACGACAATTATTAACTATATCGTCTGGTGAAAATGAATATATAAGTTGTTTAAGTATATATTAGAATGAAACAAGACATTTCACATTGTCCAAACTACTGTCGGAAAAGTATTTGGATGAAATTAGACTGCTAAGCAAGCTTGGATTGTACTTAAACCTCTCCCATACTGCAACCCACAGCTGATATATATTGAGCCAACAATGCATGAGACAACCTTGCCTTGAAAAAAGCAAATTTGTGGGTAAAGTTAGGGACAAAGACATGACATGAATAGTGTAAGGTATGACCTTGCATTTAAGGCAAGTAAAATTCGGATTCTATACGGGTGATTAAGTCATGATTTACTCCTCCAAATCATATTTGATTTTCTTAAGTTTGTGTGGAAAAGATAAGCACAAAATTAGTCCAATATTGCCTATAAATACACCCAAGGCTTTAATATATTACTCCTATTTTACACATTTCTTCTACCTTTCTTTCTCCAAAAAAATTTGTGACCTCCCTTACCCTTTTACTCTCAAACTCTAGCCTTCATACACCAAGGGACTTAAAGATTCAAGAAAGGTATAATCACTAGATCCCACCTCCTGTGTTTTTAAGGTATGATTTCATGTGTAAAAACCATGAATTTGGCAATTGACCAATTGATTGTATAAAAATGTTTATGTTTATGCAAATTTAAGTTTGTGTATTGAATGGCCTCATATCTATGGGTGATTATGCTTATGATAGTTTTTAGTTATGTTGATGCACAAAATTACGCCAAAGGTTGTTTAAGATTGGGTAACAAAGTGTTTTAAAAACTATCCAATTTTTAGTCATAGGTAAGTTATTTGCCATGAAAACGACCTTTCATAGCAAAAATGATTAACAGAAAAGTTTTATAATCGGATCTTAGGAACAGGTTTTGCTAAAATAGTCAATCTAAATTCAGACCTTTAGGTCTTGTTGCAGGCCACTTTTCAAAATAGAACAGAAACTAGGACAAACTTGTCCAATCACGGATTTTTGCCAAAACCAGTACCTTAGATGTCGAATTGGCCTTCAGTAAAAAAAAAAAAAATGAGAGTTTTAGATCTCATCAAAAGCTAAAAGTTTTACGAAAGACCATCTTGACTAGAAAAACGTATGTGGAGTATACTTTTAGGAAGATTTACAAACTGCCGTAAAAAGATAGGGTCTTCTGACTACAATGTAATAACCAAATTTTTGAAATAGAAATTATAGTGAATGAATAAGTTAATTCATCAAAATTCCCTATGTAAATTAAAGTTAGGTTATAATTTTAACCTAAAGTTATTAAATGAAATTTTGTGATGTGAGAATTATTAATTTTTGTCACTTAGTAGTTAGTATACATATTATTATTCAATAAAGGGGTGAATAGTAAAAAATGACCAATTGATATAAGTGTAGGTAAGTTGTCAAATCACTAAATACAGTATTTCAACAATTTTAGCATAATAAGAATTAGCAGTCTTAAAGTTTTCTTAGAAAAGATTTTTCTGCATATTAAAATGCAGTATTAAGGATTTGATATCAACTTTCTAGTCAGTTGAAGATTAGACTGTCTAAATTTCTACAGATAAAATTTAGACAAATTACTTTTTTTCAGTATAGGAACTTAGTGGATTAGTCTTGATTTCATATAAGATTTTGACTGAGTTACTTTTTCAGCATAGACACTTGGAGGATAAGTTTTGAAGACATATAAGATTTATGCTGAGTTGCTTTATCAATACAAAGACTTAGAGGCCAAGTTTTTACAAATAGATAAGATTTAGACTGCATACATTTTTCAGCCCAAAAACTTGGTGGCAAAGTTTGTAACAAATAGAAATTACACTAATTAACTTCTTAGCAGTAGAGGGCCTTGGGAGTTATGCTAGTGAAAGATAAAGCAAAATACTGTTATGTTGAGTTAACAGTCTAAGAATTCATCAGTTGAAGATAATATTTAGAATTATCTTCAATTATTATTTTTAAGGAGAATAGGAATTTGTGATCTAATGGTTAGAAATGGATAAGTGTCAAGGGATCAATGGATAAGAAAAAACCTTCTTGGATAGGGTTTTTAATCACCTTGATTAGAATTAATTAGCAAATTAACCCCAAAGTCAGTAGCCAAGGCCTATAAATAGGCCTCCACCCTCAACCATTTCTTCACACCTCAATAACCAAGTTCTCTTCTCTCTCTAGAGTTGCTCTCACTAGAAACTCTCTTTAGATAGCTTTAGGTTTTCTTAAGAAAACTTTCTTTGGCCTTCAAAAATTTTCCTTCCCATTTTCCCACATCCCAAACACCTTCCTAGCTTCTTAAGAGTTTGAAGAAATCCTTTAAGCCCCTTCACGAAGTTCTTCTTAAGGAGGTTCTAGTTCTGTTCTCCAGTAGAAACTCCGGTGTTTGTATTGAATTTTTGTAATTTTTTTAATAAATGAGGTGATAAATTCTGGAAATGTGTTGGGTTTGACGGTTTTCGGTCGACATGTTGTTGGCGGAGGTGGTGATTGGTCGGTAATCAAATAACAACCTGTTGGAGGTCGATAACCATCAGGTTATCCGTCGGTGTTCAGTTACTAATCGGTAAGCAACTAGTTATCCATTAGCGGCCGTGATTACCAGTCAGTAACCTGCGAGTGAAAGTAACCAACTGATTATTGATAATCAGTTGGTAACCTACTGATAACCTGAAGTATGTGGAAGAGCATGAATTTGAAAGTCCCCGGTACTCTGCTGGAAATAATTCGAGCTTTGGACTTTTTGAAATTTGCATGTCAGCCTTTGGATTATCTGTAGAAGATGAGACATCTTCTATGGAAGCCGGGCTCAATGCATTTTGATTCAATTTGACTTTGGTGAAGTGTCATCGTTTGTCCATTTCCTGATCCTGAGGTGTTTGAGGAACAGATTTGCCATGTTAACCTGAGGTGCTTGCATATTAACCGAGTCTAATGTAACGACCCGCCTTGCACAGGCCGTTACACTGCTACTTACTTACTTACGTGTACTTATAAATTAGCTCAAAACACAGCGGAAATTTTTTTTTTTTTTTATATACGTAAAGAAAATGTGTTTCTTAGACAGAAGTCTTGAAAATAAACATATTTACAAAACAAAAGTGCTGAGGTTTTCAAAATGCGTAGCGGCGTTGATATCCCACGATTTCACAGCTTGCCTCGCCACGCCTTGCCACCTTGCATCACGCATTACTGACAGGCTGCTTACCTACAGCATAGACATAAGACAGTAAGCTTTCGCTCAGCAAGTACAATTGTCTCGTCCGCGACTTACTTAAAACCATATCGAAAAACATTTCTAACTTAACATACATAGCCATTCATAATCACATAACAGCGTTCATAATAGCATAAACTAACGATGCCTAAACATGCATGGTCCAGTTATGCTCGTATTTACTTTTTTTGCTTATCCTTCTTTTAGGGCCCTTACCTTTGGTGTTTGTACCCGGCGCGCAATTATGGAGTGGTTGGGGCGGCCAACCCTGTCCAACTCAAACCATAGTTCTACCCGACCTCGAATGGGTGGTACTACACCGACAAGCTCGCTTGCCTTCCTGTTTTTTTTTTTTATCTTTTCTTAACTCAATCTTGAGTTTATTTATCTTGTAGAAATTAGTGAACATGCATTCGTGATGTCACATAATTCTAACTCATGCTGAAAATCTAAATCATGCTTAATCATATTTCCCATACATCATCAAATAACATGGCATACTAATACTTATAGCATGGCAATTAACTTATGACACATCATCGCATAGCACATCATATACAATTTCATACACTCTTAGCATTCATCTAATCTTACTCTAGTAAGCATCAACTAGAGTCTATGCTGTAGGCGGAGTTGTACTTACCTCTTTTCCTGCTAAAATCTCACTCTTGCTGTCCTGCCTTGGCGTACAGTTGTAAGTCCTCTCCTGCTTGAGAAAGGACATAGGTGAGGTTTTGTTTCTGATTGTAGAATGTTGGTACCCTAACCAACATACCTACTACAACCTAGTTGTATGTCCCCGTCAGATAACTGACTTGTCCAAATGGGCCTTTTATTGCTGGGGATTAATTTGAACTTGATTAATCCCTTAAGAGGTTACGTTGGATAACCTCTTAATTATCTCCTTGATCTACCATTGGATTACTCTTTACTACCTTGGGCTTACCATTCTATTATAGCATATTGGGTCAATGGTCTTGACCCATTTTGCTTGGCCTATTAAACTTATGGTATTCCTTAGGGTTACATTGGATAACCCTTAAGGTTACCTCTTTCTTGTTGTGGGTCAACCAAAGTTGACAATTGGTCAACTACTGGTCAACCCTTGTCAATTTTGGGCCCTTTGGGCCTAAGCCCAATAACTCGGGTCCTAATCCCGGCTACGGCCCGTAATCGGCTTAATTACCATTTTCTTTTATTTTGAAAATACATCTTCTTATTCTAAAATTTTATTTTCTTAACTTAAAATCACATTTTCTTCCTTTTGCACTTTTACAAGATTTTTCTCGAAAATCCGTAAAACTCTTTATAAAATTCCGACCTTTGAAATAATTCCTTATAAATGTCATTTTAGGTCGAAAACCGCCTTTGGAATGGTTTTCACAGTTAAAATAACGGTTTAGAACACTTTACAATTTTTTTGAAAACACTTTGTAAAACTTTGGTGAAGGAATTTTCGGATTCCTTGCGCACCTCTCATAAAACACGTCTATTTTAAAAATCCGTTGGGAATTTGAAAAACTTGTCTTCACGAAAGTTGTAGCTATTGAAAAATGATAAAAATTTTGTGTTTTGTGAAAAATCAAATTCTGCCTACATTGATACCAGTTTTTTTTTTGAAACTGGCTGACCCCGAAAAATCTGGGTGAAACTGAGCTCAGGGGTCAGCCACGGGTTTTGTTGAAAACGAAGGCCTTTGGAGCCTTATTTTGATATTCCGTTTGAGTTGTCCTCTAGAAAAACTTGTTCTGAGAAATTTTCGTGTTTCGAGTTTTAACCCATTCGGCCTCTAGAGGCCTTAAAATCTCACTTTTCCAAAACTGGTCAGGTTCCAACCCGAATCTGGACAGTTTCGGTTTCATTTTCAGTTTGCATCCTATTTCGTGAATCTAACTCGACCGAACACTTCGGGAGCCTACGATTCAAACACACAACATTTTCTAACGTCCCATTAAGCCCAAAAACCGTTCTAATCAGATCATGCAACCCAAAATTAAAAACAAAAACCTAGGGTTGCTTGGGTTCTAACATAGCATACATCCACACAAGCATCACCATTTTAAACCCGAACTAGCTTGCATCCTCTTGGCTGCCTAGGGCAGATTTCAGCCACAATTGGGGACACACAACCTAAGTTTTTCCTAGCATGAATTTCATACAAAAATCAACACAAAACAAGCAAGATTTTAAAACCAAACACCCTAGTTCTAGTAAATCAAGCACACACCGAAATCTAAAGCATAAAAACGAAATTGGACTTACGTCCTTACAACCCAATCGAACCCCGAATTAAACTTGAAATTAAGCTTAAAATTAGAGGTTTAGGGTTTGAGAAATTTACCTAGAACCAAAGCTAGTTGGTTGCAAAAATTTTTCCTTTCTTCCTCTTTGCTACCAAGCTCACGGCTACCTAAAGACATGAAGATCCAAGAGAAATTTTATTGGCTCTTCTTGCACCTTCTAAATCCGAACCTCAAGAGCAAAAAGCCCCAGAAAATATTTCAAAACCAACTCACCTTCTTCTCCTTCTTCTTGGTCGGCTTCACCCTAGGAAAAGCTCACAAAAATTTCTCAATCTCTCTCTTGCTCTCCCCCTTGCTCAACCGGATTTCTAAGGCTCAAAAGCTCTCCAAGTTTTTGATTTTTTTGCCTCTCCTCTCTCTCTTCTCACTTAGCTGCCGAATATGTGAATGAAAGACAAGGGTTTTGGCTGAAAATTTGAAAGGGTAATGATGTGCCAAGGGGAGGTTGGAGTGGTTAGAGGTTGCTTGTCCTTAAAAAAAGGCTTTACTATCCTTTCTTTTCTTTTCTTTTCTTTCCTTTGGCTTGCCTTCCCAAGGCTGCCGAACTTTCAAGAGTGAAAGGCAATAGTTGGCTGTAGTTTTTCAATAAAAAAAAATTGGGGTAATGAGAGGGTTTTTTGATGGGACAAAAAGTGGGTGGTTTCTTGCCATCTTTTAAGGCTTTATCTCATTCTTTCTTTTCTTTTCTTTTGGCTTGCTGCTGCAGCCGACTAAAAAAAAGGGGGGCTGCCACATGAAGTACTTGGGTTGGTGGAGAATTAATGACATGCAACAAGGGTGATGGTTTAGTTTAGTTAGGTTCTAACTTGGCTAGTTACCTTCCAAAACTCATTTTTTCTTCCCCTTTGTGCTACACAGATAATTTTAATATTGTGATTCTTCAAAACACAATATTTTTATCTCATACCGAAGTACAAAATTTATCTGTGTGAATTTTGGATCAAAAAATATTTTTCTCAAATTTTTCCGAACCCTTTCTGCCCTTAAACTCTAACTCGGTGTGCTTAATTTTTTCTAGGGACGTTTTACGGCTTATTCTTGCTATCTAGCTCACAAAACTTATTCTTGGAACTCTTTCCGCGCTGAACTCGAAAAATCTCAAAAAGTCAAAGGGTTGACTTTTCTTTGGTCAAACTTTGACTTTTTCGGTCAAAGTTGACTTTCGTAAAATTTTGTACCGTTTCGACCGTTTTGACTTGAAAGGTCCGTTTCCGAGTTTAGAAATAATTTTTGAGTCTTCTCGACTCATTAAATCTCACAAATCTTTTCAAAAGCCATAAACCGAACTTTTTCACGAAAATTTTCATAAAGTGAAAATAATTCCTTAAAAGAAAAAATGTACATGGAAAAATTCGAATATTACATCTAATTTACCCACTGTATCAATATTGGTAGTTTCAATGTTCATTGGGGCCTCCTTATTTTGCTGAGAATCCTGTGACTTGGGCAGATCACCAATGGAATTCTGCTTCCCTATCTTTTGACGCTAGACTTGTACCACTTACTCCTGAGCCCTAGGAGTAGGTGGGTGTTGATGCCAAAACATCTCCGGCAGCAACATCCAACGTGGTTGGTTGCTCCGACCATTCTTACCCGGTCACTTTGCTCGCGTTTTCCTACAAAATGGAAACCACCTCGAAGTAACGGGGACACCGGTGTGGTGTTTTCCGTGGGCACTCCAATGCTTAAGTCAGAGCAGAGTCTGATGAGCGAAGGGAAAGGCAGAGCTTAGGCAAAGAATTAGTGTCTGTACCTGGAATGGAGGGCTGGCCCTCTATTTATAGGTGCTTCCCACGGGTCCAATTATCAGGGCGACCCGGTTGGGTCGGTTCCCTAGGACCCCCGGCAGGAGAGTAGGGGTATGGCGCATGAAGATTGTGGGCCAATTCGGTGACGCCACGTGGCCTTTGCCCTAGACTAGGGAGCACTAGGGTGGTTGTTGCAGGTGGCTGCAGGGATGGTCTTAGCCGGATCAGACGGTGGAAATTAGGGAAATAGTGGGAGTAGGTGGCGGAAAACCGCAATTTGGCCCCCTGGAATTGGGGGTCGTACTCCACACGTAGGGTGGCGTATCGTGATGTGCCCAAACGTTGGGCGTTCGAGGTAGTCGATGGTTCTCCGAGCACCCGTTGGGTCGGTCCGCATCGGCCGTCTGTGGGGGTGGTCGGATGTAGTCGAGTCACGTACCATGAGAGTGCTCGGGTCACACTTGCTGGAAGTGCTCAGGTCACACTGGCTGGGAGTGCTCGGGTCATACTGGCTGGGAGTGCTCAGGTCGTGCTTATTGGGAGTGCTCGGGTCGCGCTTACTGGGAGTGCTTGGGTCGCATTTACCGGGAGTGCTCGGGTCGCACTCGCTGGAACCAAACTGGAGCAGTTCCGATACGACAGCTCAGTTCTCGGAGTACGAGCCTGTGGTCGGAGTGGGTTATGGCCTCAACAGTGGGAAATACGGGAATTGCTTGCAATGTCTCATTTGGCTTGCCGTACTTGCAATTAACAACAGCATGGCAAATGGACTTACATTGAGAGCAGAAATCTGCAAGGTTCTAATATTCAACCGTAGTAAGAATCAAACTACCAACTCTTTCCACAAGGACGATGTATTCCAAATCTTTTGCAAGATCAGCGTCAGTAAGAACCCCGACATAATGCCCAGAGTTTCCCCTTCTTCAGTGTGTTATTGTCGGTCTTTAACGGAGTGCTTATCACCAAAGCAATCTCAAAAAGAATTTGAGTATCGCAATAAACCCATGCCAAACCATAAAACTGAACCCACACCTGAGTATCAGTGGTCTTTTGCTTAAAAGGATTGAAGTTTGGAGTCTATGGTTGCAACCGTAAAATTCCCGGCTTAATTAAGCAAGATACATGGTTTTTTTCCTTCACCTATAGGAATTGTAATTGGAAAAAACCTCTACCCAATGAGATAATCCTCTAATCCCCGTTGATTTTCCATAATTGCGTTAACTTTTGTTTCAAATCATCAATTTTCCATGATCGTTCCCCTTTGGTAAGAAAGACCCTGCTTATTAATGCTTGTTGACATATTGTCTCATATATAACCAAAGAAAAGTCTTGTTGACTTGGCTTGAAATCCGGTTTGATTGTTTGTTTGATTTTATTTTTCTTTTTCAAGCATCGACATATTAACAGATTCTCATTCTCTGTATCATTTTATTGCCTTTAGGCTAAACGCTGAAATGGAAGACTTGGTCCAAATTCCAACGAGGACTGTATTTGAACATGGTTGGAAGGAACATTTCCCTGGCGATCAATTAAGTCCTAACGAGATAACTAATGGCCAAGGCAACAACATTTTTCATGTTGCAGCAAAGTACCACACAAGCTCCACTGAGAAGCTAGATCTCCTCCTACTGTTGTACCCATCAAAGGCATACGAGCAAAATGCGAGAGGCGACACACCATTACATATTGCCGCGAGGTTAGGGAAATTTGATTTTGCAACCCGTCTAGTAGAACATGTGAAAGGGATAGGTGTCGAAGGAGTCTACAAAAATCTGCTAAAAGTAGAGAATGAGAAGAAAAACACAGCACTGCACGAAGCTGTGGAAAACGGTCACTACCACGTTGCCAAGTTATTGATAAACGAAGACCCGAATTTGACTTGTTTCAATAACAAGGCAGGAGAGTCCCCTCTCTTCTTGGCTGTGGACGGAGGGTATCACCAAATTGCTCGCACCATTTTGGAGACTTTCCCCAATTTCTCAGTCTTAGGAAGGAACGGCATGACCGCCATGCATGCAGCTGTTATTCGAGCTCAATCTTGTAAGTTAAATTCTCCTCAACTTAATTTAAGTACAAATAATTTGTTAGAAATACACATAAGATTATCATAGTCATTCAAAGAAAAGAGATTGTCTTTGTTATGAATTTTGTTAAAAAGGATAGGTGAATTACTCATTTAGTCTTCTAAACTTTTAAGTTTATACAACTTTGGTCCCTAAACTATTAAAATGCACTATACTGCCCTAAAATTTGTTTATTTTTAGTTATCATGCCCGGATACAGATCTCTGTCTCTCTGTCTGCCTACTGTTTTACAACCAACCTTTATTATTTTTTTTTTTTTCCTAATTTCTACTTTTTTCTTTCTGGTTTTCGTGTTTAAACTTTTATTTGTTTTTAAAATGTTTGTAGACTTCAAAGTTATCAACAATTAGAAGTTTTATTTATTAGTAAAACGATTCACCTCTCAAGTGGAAAAATGATGGTTTAAAACAATAAAAAATGACATTTTATTTTCAATTGAAAAATTGAAGAACTTACAGCAAGTCATGGGCCAAAAACTATTTTGTATCATAAGACTAATATATGAGATAAAGATTAAAAACAAATTTGCAAAATTTTCAAAAAACAATATGTCATATATAATTAGAGAAGTTTTACAATCGAGTGCACCAACTTTTTCTCATTGTTGGGGTAAAGAATGTAGGCCGTTGGATGATAAGTTATGACTTTTGATAATGTTGCCCATAAAACTTATAATAGAGATAGCAAATATCCCGATTATGTCGGTGACTCCTTAGCTCCCCCATCCCTTACCTATTCCATTTTTTATTAATGTAAAAAGAAAAAAAAAAAAACAAGAACGTATAGAAGAAAATAAAGTAAAAGGAAAATAAGAACAACCCGATTAAGGATAATAAAAATAAAATAAAATAAAACTCCGTGTAGCCGGAGATCAATCTCAAAGAATTAAGCCGAAACTCTTATCTTGAATTTAATCTTAAACATGTCTCATTAAAACCCTTTGACCAAATCAAATGTCAATGGAAAAAAAAAAAAGGATTACATATCTATCATCAAGAAATAAATAAAGATCAATTACTTACAAAATTTATAAGAAGGTAACCCCATCATATTTCCACAATACATCCACCAAAAAAAAAGCACTAAATCAAAACCCATAATCTTTGAAATTTTCACCTCAAATCAGTTTGCATCGTTCTATTAATAAAACAAGGGTAATGGCATTACCCAAAAAAAAGTAATCTACAATCTTTTAGCTCTCAAACTTGCGGTTGCATTTGCCAACTATTTCATTCATTGCTTTCACTGCCTTTAGTTTCCCGTCTTCCATTGCCTTCCAGACACGCGAACAGAGAGTTAAGATCAACTTTTTTTGATTTCCTATCTTATCCCCTTATAATGTTATGTCATATCATTTGAGATTATAAATTCAGGCACAACAAAAAGGAACCACTTAGAATTAGGGAGTTTTGTATAAAAAATCAAAACAAAAAGTTATTCAATTTCTACCATTATTATGATATTTCGCATTTTGATCTGTTCAATGAGATAATGCTACAAGACAAGTCCCCCCAAAGAGTGATCTTTGAACACTACTAGGCATCCTTACTAATAGTATAGTGCAAGGTAGGTTTGGGTATAGCAGGACTTGAACCTGCGACCATTAGGTTAAAAGCCCAATGCTCTACCAATTGAGCTATACACCCCAAAAAACATATGGTAGTAAATAAGAATTGGTGTGGAAAAGAAAACCGGGGCGGGGGGGGGGGGTTTCCTTAGGGCAAAAAAGCTTAGTAAGAGGAAGAAGGGGTCTTCTGGAAGCAGGAAGGCAGTGAAGTAAGCGGATATGGAGTACTCGAGGGACAGGCCCTAGAGCGAAGGACAGAAACGAGCGGGATCTCAGCCAACCAGTAAATATTAAAAATTGTTAAACAAGTTAATGAGTTGTCAAAATACTATTAAAATGACAGCTATTGAGACAGCAAAATAAAATAACATATCTAAACGAAAAAAGTCACAAAAACACTCCTTTCCTTCTGCATCCATTAAATCTCCGTCATTTTTGGTACCCAATAGTTGTCCTCCAAAGAACTTGGACGGAAGGTACAGATGTTTAACAAGGTCTGTTGTTTCTTCCATGAGTTCCTTTTCTAATTCGTGAAAAATCATCAGATTTCTTATACGTAAATTAAATCTAAGAAGAAACCTAAAATTTTACTTGAAGAGACAAGGGATTTTCCCTCTAATTGCATGTCCAATTCATTGTTTTTTACCTTAAATTGAAAAAAAAAAAAAACAAAAACAAAAACAGAAACAAAATCAATGCCCACCCTCCCCACCAGATTGTGCCAGCGTCCAAGGCTTCTAGCAGCCCCACCTCCCCTAGCCACCCTTACCGAAATTTGAAACTATTTTTTAAGGGATCAAATCTGATTTTGATATTCAAGTTTTATAGTAAAGTACGATAATTTTTGGTTATTTCTGAAAACATGAAGGCAAAAAAAAAAAATTATTTCTGATAAAAATATTGGTAATTTTTTAATTATCTCTATTGTATTAAGATTCTAATATTGTGTGATTGAGTTCATGTGCATCCTTGTTTTGATTGAATACCAACCTTTAGATCTTACCCTATCAGTGGAAAAAAGTAAATTTCCCCACCAAAAAATTCTCTAAATTTAAGAATAAATTTCTGGATCCATTACTAGTTGTCATGTGAAAGAATTGAGGGCTGGTTTGGAATTTAGGTTTAAACTTAAGTTTTTCATATCAATTTTGGGGTTTTTTTTTTCTTTAAAAAAGTCAACAAAAATTTATAATTAATTGTTGAAAAGTTAACCAACTCCAACCTTAATATTCCATTTTAAACATTTTGTTTCAGCAATAGCTTAATTTTGCTACTTTGTTTAACAAACGGAGTATTGAAAACGCCCATCCAAGTGTTTTGACCATTGAAACGATTGTTGAGAAAACTTATGCTTTGTTTGGCATTTCAACTGAACTTTAACTAAACTGTACTTTTTCATATCAGTTTTTGTCTTTTTCTGGAAAATCAAACAAAAATTATAATTAGTTTTTAATAAGTCAACCTACTCCAACTTAAAAATTTCATTTCCAGCCGGTGAACCAAATACAAGCTTAGTCCTTTTCTTAACCCATCCATAGTCATAAAGTCTGCAATCATGCCCGTGTATCAGAGACTGACCCTTTTTGTTTTATACACCCATTTATAAAATAGGTGAGAAAATAACAAGGAGTGTTTTTGCTAATTTTTTCCATCATCAATTCTTCTCATTTTGAAAAAGGGTAGATATCTCATTCTCAATTAAATTTTGTGTAATACCTTTTTGGAATCCTTTTAGAATCTTTTAGAATTCTTCTCCCATTATACTATTCTCAACACTATTTTTGTAACGACCCGCCTAGCACAGGCCATTACCCTTGCTTACATACTTACTTATAGGGCTAAAACACAGCGGAAATTTTTTTTATACATAATTAAAACGTGCTACTAAAAAGGATGTCTTGAAATAAACATATTTACATAATACTGAGTACTTAATTTTTACAAAACGCATAGTGGTATTACTATCCCACGATTTCACAGTTCGCCTCGCCACGCCTTGCCACCTTGCATCATGCATTGCTGACAGGCTGCTTACCTACAGCATAGACGTAACACAATGAGCTTTCGCTCAGCAAGTACAACTGTCTCGTCCGCGACATACATATATTCATACACATACATTTCTATCTTAACATACATACAACACATAAACATTCATAACTTCATTCATAATTGCATAACTTAACAACGCTTATACATGCATGGTCCAGTTATGCTCATCTTTACTTTCTTTACTTATCTTTCTTTTAGGGCCCTTACCTTGGTGTTTGTACCCGGCACGCAACTATGGAGTGGTTGGGGCGGCCAGCCCAATCCAACTCACACCATAGTCCTACCCGACCTCGGACGGGTGGTACTACACCGGCAAGCTCGCTTGCCTTCTTATCTTTTCTTAACTCAATCTTGAGTCCATTAGTCTCATATGGATTAGTGAACATTCAATGTGATGTCTCACAATCCTAAATCATACTAGCATTCACATGATGCTTAACATTAAAATCATACTTAATCATGCTTTCTATAAATCAACATGTAACATGGCATACTAGCACATATAGCATGGCAATTAACACATTGCATAGCATCACATAGCATACAATTTCATACACCCTTAGCATACATCTATTCTTACTTTGGCAAGCATCAACTAAGGCCTATGCTGTAGGCGGAGTTATACTTACCTCTTTTGCTATATCCTCGCGGTCGTCGTCCTAACTTAGAGTACCGCTACAAGCCCTCTCCTGCTTGAGAAAGGACATGGGTGAGATTCTGTTTCTAGTTGTAAAATGTTGGTACCCTAACCAACATACCTACTATAATCTAGTTATATGTCCCCTTCAGATAGCTGACTTGTCCAATTTGGCCTTTTACTGCTGGAGATTAATTTGAACTTGATTAATTCCTTAAGAGGCTACATTGGATAACCTCTATGCTAGATCTTGATTTACTACTGGGCTTTCTTCTTAATACCTTGGGCTTTAGTATTCTATCATAGCTTATTGGGTCGATCTCCAACCCACTTTTCTTGGCTCATTTCAAATTTGTGGCAGTCCTTAGGGTTACATTGGATAACCTGTAAGGTTGCCTCTTTACTAATTGTTGGGTCAACCAAAGTTGACATTTGGTCAACTACTGGTCAACCCTTGTCAATTCTGAGCTTTTGAGCTAAGCTCGCTAGCTCGGGTCCTATTCCCGGCTACGGCCCGTAATCGGCTTGACTACCATTTTTATCTTGAAACTTCATTCTTTCATCTTAAAATTTCATTTCTTATCTTACCTATCATAACTTAGCGTTTTCTTTAAATCTTTTGCACCTTTAAGAGATTTTACTTAAAAAATCCTTAAAACTCTTTATAAAATCCCGATCTTTAAAATAAATCTTTGTAAATGTCATTTGAGGTCGAAAACTGCCTTTGGAACAGTTTTCGTAGTTAAAATAACAGTTTAGAACACTTTACAGTTTTTAGAAAACATTTTGTAAAAGCTAAGGTGCAGGAAATTTCGGATTCCCTGCGCACCATTCGTAAAACACGCCCAGTTTAAAAATCCATTGAGAATCTGAAAAACTTGTCTTCACGAAAGTTGTAGCTCTCAAAAAATTCTAAAACTTTTATGTTTTGCAAAAAATCTAATTCTGCCAGTATTGGTACCAGTTTTCATTTGAAACCGGCTGACCTTGAAAAATCTGGGTGAAAACTGGGTCTGGAATCAGCCACGGGTTTTGCTAAAAACGAAGACTGTTGGAGCCTCATTTTGATATTCCGTTTGCGGTGTCCTCTAGGAAAAATTGTTCTGAGAAACTTTTATATTTCAAGTTTTAACCCGTTCGGCCTCTAAAGACCTCAAAATTTCACTTTTCCAAAACTGGTCAGATTCTAATCCGAATTTGGCAGTTTTGGGGTTTACGTCCTATTTCGCGAATCTAACTCGACCGACCATTTCGGGAGCCTACGATTCAAGCACACAACGTTTTCTAACGTCCCTTTAAAACTCATAAGCTGTTCCATACTGTCCATGCAACCCAAAAATTAAAATCATAAACCTAGGGTTGCTTGGTTCTAGTCATTTGCATCATCACATACAAGCATCACAAAATCCAACCCTAAATCTAGCATGCTCTCTTGGCTGCCAAAGGGCAGATTTCAGCCACAACTTGGGGGAACATACAACCCTAGTTTCTAGCATGAAATTCAATCACAAACAAGCATAAATCAAGCAAGAATTTAGCCAATCGAACCCTAGATCTAACAAACCAAGCACACACCAAAAATTAGGGCACGAAATTGAAATCAGACTTACGTCCTTACAACCCAATCGAATCCTCAAATTGAACTTCAAATTTAGCTCAAAATAAAGAGGATTAGGGCTCTAGAAAATTACCTTGACCAAAGCTAAAGTTTGGTCACAAATCTTCCTCCTTTGCTCACCAAGACTCACGGCCACCTAGGGGGATGAACACCAAAAATTTTGGTTGGCTCTTGCTTACTCCTCCAAGCCAAACACTCCAAGAACAAAAGCCCCATAAATTTTTCACTTTTCACTCACCCTTTCTCCTTCCTTTCAAGTTCGGCCACCCCTTGGAAAACCCACAAGATCTTGCTCAAATTTTCTCTAGTTCTCCCCCTTGCAAACCGAACACCCAAGGATCAAAAGCCCTCAATAAATTTTTGGATCTCTCCTATCCTTCTCTCCCTCTCCTTGCTGCCGAAATTCTAGGGAAGTTTTTCAAGAGTTTGGCTGCACTTTTACATTAAAAGGAAGAGGGAAATAGGAGGGGTTTTTATAGAAAAAAAAAAGACGCTTGGAGTGGTTGGTTGCTTGTCCCTAAAAAATGGCTTTTCCTTTGCTTTCCTTCCTATAGCTGCCGACCTTGGTGTGTGGAGGGGGGAGCTCCACATGTGCAAGCTAGAGTTAGTGGAGAAGTGAGGTCATGGTTATGGGCATTAGTCCTTGCTTAGTTAGGCTTTGTTTGGCATTTAGCTCTCCAAAACTCCTTTTTTTTTTCTTTATGCTACACAGATAATTCTAATATTGTGGTTCACCAAAACACAATATTTTTATATCGTATCGAAGTACAAAATTTATCTGTGTGAATTTTGGATTGAAAAAATATTTTTCCTTAATTTTTTCCGAACCCCTTTTTGCCCTTAAATCTTAACTCGGTGTGCTTGATTTTCTAGGGACCTTTTAAGGCTTATTCTTGCTATCTAATTCACAAAACATCATTCTCGGAACTCTTTCCGCACTGAACCTTGAAAATCTCAAAAGTCAACCCTTTGACTTTTTGTCGGTCAAACTTTGACTTTTTCGGTCAAAGTTGACTTTCATAAAATCTCGCACTGTTTCGACCTTTTCGACTTGAAAGGTCCGTTTTCGAGCTTAGAAATCAATTTTGAGTCTTCTAGACCCAATAAAACTCATAAAATCTTTCAAAAAGCCTTTAACCGAGCTTTTTCACAAATATCTTCGTAAGGTGAAAATAATCTCCGTAAAAGGAAAATGTATATTGAAAATTTTGAATATTACAATCTACCCCCCTTAAAAATTTTCGTCCTCGAAAATTAGAACAACTCGGGGTAGTTCTTCCTCATCTCTTCCTCTAATTCCCAGGTTGCTTCTTCATTCAACCCTGTGATTTCGCCATAGAACTTTAACTAGGGGAATGGTCTTATTTCTCAAAACCTTCTCTTCCCTATCCAGTATGCGAACGGGCTTCTCCTCGTATGTCAAATCTGTTTGGACCTCAATCGGTTCCTGACTAAGGATATGGGAAGGATCTGGCACATACTTCTTCAGCATCGACACGTGGAAGACGTTGTGCATCGACGCTAGCTCTGGTGGTAGGGCAAGCTTATAGGCTACCTTACCGACCCTTTCGAGAATCTTGAATGGTCCGGTATAACTTGGGCTAAGTTTCCCTTTCTTACCGAAACACATTACTCCTTTCATCGGAGCGATCTTGATAAACACAGCATCTCCCACTTGGAACTCCAGCGGTCTTCTACACTTATCGGCATAACTTTTCTAACGGCTGAAAGCTATGTCGAGCCTCTGCTTGATCTTCTTGACATCTTCGGAGGTCTTTTTGATGAAGTCGGTGGTGTGAAGTTGCTTCTGTCCAACTTCTTACCAATGGATTGGCGATCGACATTTTCTCCCGTACAGTGCTTCAAATGGAGCCATTCCAGTCGAAGCGTGGTAACTGTTGTTGTACAAAAATTCGATCATCGATAACTTCTGATCCCAATTTCCTCCGAAATCTAGGGCACATGATCTAAGCATGTCTTCCAATGTCTGGATGGTTCTCTCCGATTGGCCATCGGTTTGGGGGTGAAATGCTGTACTAAACTACAACTTCGACCACATAGCAGCATGAACACTCATCCAGAATCGTGACGTGAAGCGTCCATCGCAATCTGAAATGATCGATTTTGGCACTCCATGTAGTCTGATGATCTGAGCCACGTAGATTTCTGCCAACTTTTCTACTGAAAAAGTGGCTTTTATCGCAATAAAATGGGCTGATTTGGTCAATTTGTCCACAATGACCCAAATCGTGTCGTTTCCACCTGAAGTCCTGGGTAGTCCTACTACGAAATCCATAGTAGTTTGCTCCCATTTCCATTCTAGGAGCTCGATTTTCTGCAAATCTTTTCCAGGATGTCGGTGTTCGGCCTTAACTTTTTGGCAAGTTAGGCACTTCGACACAAAATTTGCCACTTCATTCTTCATGTTCGGCCACCAATAGTTCTCTCGGAGATCTTGGTACATCTTGGTCGCTCCCAGATGTACCGAATATGGCGTCTCGTGGGCTTCTGACATCACCTGATCCCTCAAGGTTTCCACATTAGGCACGTAGATTCTCTCATTGAAGTAGACTACGTCATCAGCAGAAGTCCTAAACTCCTTATCCTTTGTGCCAAAAAGTTACTTTTTCAACAGAAATGAATCTTTTTCTTGATGCTTATTGATGGAATCCAGCAGATCGGACTGAAGAGTCAGTGCGGACAATCTTCCGGTCAACATCTCCAAATTAAACTCAGAAATTTCCCTTTGTATAGGCTTAGGAAACACTTCGATAGACATCAGCATGCCTACCGATTTCCTACTTAGAGCATCTGCCACCCGATTTGCCTTACCTGGGTGGTAAAGGATCTCACAATCGTAGTCTTTTACGAGCTCCAGCCATCTACGCTGCTTCATATTTAGCTCCTTCTGAGTGAAAATATACTTGAGACTCTGATGATCGGTGTAGATCGAACATTTGTTCCCGTACAAATAGTGTCTCCATATCTTGAGCGCGAAAACCACTGCTGCTAGCTCCAAATCATGAGTAGGATAATTCTTCTCGTGATTTTTCAATTGTCGTGATGCATAGGCCACCACCTTTCCATTTTGCATCAGGACGGCTCCTAATCTATTTTTAGAAGCATCGCTGTAGATCACGAAGTCTCCGGCGTCTACGTCAGGAATTATCAACGCTGGCACGCTCGTCAGCTTCCTCTTGAGCTCTTGGAAATTCTCTTCGTACTTCGGAGTCCACTCGAATTTCTTTTCCTTCTGAGTGAGAGCTGTTAGTGGTGCAGCGATCTTGGAGAATCCTTCGACAAATCGTCGATAGTATCCTGCCAATCCCAAAAAACTCCTTATCTCCGTAACATTCTTGGGCGCTGACCACGAACTAACTGCTTTTACCTTTGCTGGGTCTACTGAAATTCCTTCCTTCGATACCACATACCCCAAGAAGTGTACCTTCTCCAGCCAAAATTCACATTTCGTGAACTTGGCGTACAGCTGATTCTGCCTCAATGTCTCCATAGCCAACCTTAGATGCTGTTCATGTTCTTCCTTGGACCTTGAATAAATTAGTATATCTTCAATGAAGACAATAATGAACTTATCCAAATAGTCCCTGAACACTCTGTTCATGAGGTCCATAAAAGCAGCTGGGGCATTGGTCAATCCAAACGGCATCACTAAAAACTCGTAGTGTCCGTAGCGCGTTCGGAACGGTGTCTTGGATATGTCTGCCTCCTTAATCCTGAGCTGATGATAGCCTGAGCGCAAGTCGATTTTCGAAAATACGATAGCTCCTCTGAGTTGATCGAACAAATCGTCAATCCTTGGAAGAGGGTACTTGTTCTTGATTGTGATCTTGTTCAGCTCGCGATAGTCGA
This sequence comes from Ficus microcarpa, assembly GCA_025413485.1. Classification (NCBI taxonomy): domain Eukaryota; kingdom Viridiplantae; phylum Streptophyta; class Magnoliopsida; order Rosales; family Moraceae; genus Ficus; species Ficus microcarpa. The sequence goes on along the minus strand of CM046382.1, from coordinate 16,070,415 downwards.
TACACATCCGTAGCGACCCATCCTTCTTCTTTACGAATAAAACAGGCGCTCCCCATGGAGAGTGGCTCTGTCGGATAAATCCTTTATCTAGCAGCTCCTGCAACTGTACCTGAAGCTCTCTTAGCTCAGCGGGTGCCATACGGTAGGGCGCTTTGGAAATAGGCGCAACTCCAGGCAACAACTCAGTCTCGAACGAAATCTCCCTCTCTGGTGGAAGTCCGGGTAGGTCCTTCAGAAATACATCCACATATTCCCTCACAATGTGGACATCTTCCAGTTCTAACTCCGCTTCTCGCTCCTTGTCTACTATGTTAGCTAGATACCCTTGGCAACCATTAGCTAACATCTTCCCGGCTTTCATGGCTGAAACGAACCTGGCAGCTGAACTTCGACATTGTCCGTAAAAACTGAATCCCTCTCTACCGTAGGGGCTGAATGTCACGCAGTGCTTCCGACAGTCGATCGTTGCATTGTACTTCCCCAAAAAATCCATCCCCAAAATCACATCGAAATCGTAGAGCTTGATTGCGATGAGATCTACGAATAATTCTCTGCCGTAAATAACTATGGAAGCATTTCGGATCCAAAAGTCGGACCACAAAATCTCACCAGATGGCAAAGAAGTTTTCAGGGGTTGCTCTAATCTATCCACACCTCTTCCTAACTTCTGGGCGAACTCCAACGCTATAAACGAATAGGTGGCTCCAGAATCAAACAACGCAATTGCATTAAGAATGGAGATAGAGATCTGACCTGTCACCACGTGTGACGTTCCTGCCTCAGCATCTCCTCTGGTGTAAGCATAAATCCTGGCTTGTGGCTCAGGAGCTTCCAATCTGCCTTGGTTGATCAAGGGTCCTTCCAGCCTGGCCTGTACAGCATGTAGTTGGCGAGTGTTGGCGTTCCGGTTGGGGTAGGGCTGGTTCTGGTTCTGAGTGTTTTGAGGGCAGTCCCTAGCATAGTGCCCTTCTTTGCCGCGCACATAACAGGCGCTTGAACCCATTCGGCATACTCCGGGGTGTTTCCGGCTGCACTTTGCACACGAGGGATAACTGGCGCCGTTTCCATCATTTCCCCGATTGTTCTTCTTTGGTTGGAAATTCTTCTGCTGACCCTGTCCCGAGAAATTCCCCTTTCTCTTGTTCTGCCCGAATTGTTTGGAACCTTGAGCAGGGTTGCTTGCTTGCCCCTTCTGGGAATTCTCCGAGCCTTGCCGGGGTTGTGCGGGCTTTGCTGCTGCTTTCTCTTCCTTCTTGGCCTTAAAAATCTGGGCTCTCGCCTCCTTATCCTGATTAATCCAATACTCTGCCCTGATCGCCCGGCTGATGCAGTCAGACACCGTAGTAGGCGGGCTACTACCGGCGCTTACTTGCTTGGCTATGTAGTCGAGCCAGCTGCTCAAACTTCTTCACTGCCTCTATAACTGTCATTGATCCTTGCCAGAAGTTAGTGAACTCATCCTGTTGGACTGCGAGGATCTCCGGGTTGTAGTATATTGTCTGGAACTCCGTCACGAACTCTTGCCAATTCATCGTCGTGACGTTCCGGCGCATCTGCACCGTCGTCCACCAGTGTCTCGCATCCTTTTTGAGGGCGAAGGATGCACAGAGAACTTTCTCCTGCTCAGTCAGCCTCATGAAATCCAATATGACCTAGATGTCAATCAGCCAGTTGTCAGCAGTGATCGGGTCTGCCGTGCCCTCGAACTCTGGCGCCTTAATCCGCCTGAAGCGCTCGTATAGTAAATCTTCTCTGACTGGCGGCAGGTTCGGTTGAACTTCCGCGGGTGCCATCGAAACATTGGCGTTCGGAGGGACTCCTGGTTGAACCTGCGGTTGGACTGCTGGTTGCGCCGCTGGTTGTGCTGCTGGTTGCACTGCTGGTGCCGGCGGCACCACGGGTGGCACTACTGGCGGTACCGGTTGCGCTGGGGGTGGAACCTCGTTGACCCGGGGTCCCTGCTGCATCTGAGCTACTTGAGCTCGAAGTCTCGCTGTCTCTTGCTGCGATTCAAGCAGCTGTCGTTGTAGGTCGGCTACAACGGCTGCGAGGTTTGGCTCTGGCGGGTTTAATGGTATCATTCTCCTCGGACGTACCATCTTCTATGCTCTATCATAAGAAAAGATATCATTATATCATCAATACCTTTTCTTTCATGCATAACTTAGTTCATCATATACTAACACATCAACCTCACGCATATCTCATCATAAATTCAACATGCATTTCATATCATACTGAAAAGGTACTATAGCATCACACTAGATAAATAGTACGTTATAGCTTCATAATCATAACTTAACTTTCATAATAGACATATTCATGTCATACATATGCCGTATCTGCTCGGCCTCTTGTACACTTTCAAAAGTACAACATAATACTGATTCTTAAGTACATACTCTGTACACTGTAATTTACCATACTGTAATTACATATAGCTTTCATTAAACTGTTCATACATCTTTATATATACCTGGTCAAAAATACACGATGGAAGTGTCTATCACTTTACCATCAAGCCGTATAAACATGGCTCAAAAATGTGACGGGAGTATCTGTCACTCTACCGTCGTATATACATGGTCAAAAAAAATGGGATGGAAGTGTCTGTCACTTTCCATCGTACAACATATAACTGCCATGTCAAAAGGTGATGGAAGTGTCTACCACTTTCCATCGTACAATATCAGGGTTGGGATGGAAGTGTCTAACACTTTCCACCCAATACATAGGGTCCTAGTCAAAAGTACATACACAAAAACAAAATACATACAAAACCATAAACCAAAATACACACAAACGCTCTCGCCGCTAGCGAACGACCTCAAACATGTAAATCGAGATGTCGGATTCGGCATCGGTGTCTGGGTCCCAATCCCCATCGTGGAAAAGGATGATAGCGAGTAGAGGGTCCTCCGGTATGTTTATCACTGGTACTACCTCATCGTCATCGTTGTCCATGAAGTCGTCTGCCCCCATGGGGCCCTCGGCCTCTGGAACATGCTGATCGGGGACGTCAGGAATCGGGTCCTCGGGAAGAACTGGACCCGGCTCGTATACGGGACTCGCCTGACCAGCGTCGTCGGCGGGTGCCTCGTGCTGGGCAAAATAAGCATCAGCCTGTGCCATGTGGGCGATGACTTCCGCCTCCATGATGGACTCCGTCAGGTCCTCCATCGTCTGTCCAGCGCGGGTTCTATGACATAAGGTCGAATTTGGGGTGGAACTCCGCTCCGTAGTAGCACCAGGGTATGAAGCTGGCGACGCGGTAGATCCTGGGGAATGTGAGGCAGCATGGCCTCCCGGAAACGCTGGCAGTAGTGCAGCATCGACTCGTGGGGATAGGCGTGCCACTCGGCAGCCATACTCCGATAGCGTCGGTATTGCATATCTCTATAGATCTCATGGTCTCTGTATGGCGCATCGCCTCCTGGTCCCTCAGCAGGGGCCGGTCCATGCCGTGTCAGTGCTAGTGTGCGAAAGTGTGCCCATGTCCTGTTGGGCATCTGACGCTCTCCGTCTGTCATCCACCACAGTCGGGCGTCAGCGATCAGGCAGGTACTACCTCCGGTATGTTTATCACTGGTACTACCTCATCGTCATCGTTGTCCATGAAGTCGTCTGCCCCCATGGGGCCCTCGGCCTCTGGAACATGCTGATCGGGGACGTCAGGAATCGGGTCCTCGGGAAGAACTGGACCCGGCTCGTATACGGGACTCGCCTGACCAGCGTCGTCGGCGGGTGCCTCGTGCTGGGCAAAATAAGCATCAGCCTGTGCCATGTGGGCGATGACTTCCGCCTCCATGATGGACTCCGTCAGGTCCTCCATCGTCTGTCCAGCGCGGGTTCTATGACATAAGGTCGAATTTGGGGTGGAACTCCGCTCTGTAGTAGCACCAGGGTATGAAGCTGGCGACGCGGTAGATCCTGGGGAATGTGAGGCAGCATGGTCTCCCGGAAACGCTGGCAGTAGTGCAGCATCGACTCGTGGGGATAGGCGTGCCACTCGGCAGCCATACTCCGATAGCGTCGGTATTGCATATCTCTATAGATCTCATGGTCTCTGTATGGCGCATCGCCTCCTGGTCCCTCAGCAGGGGCCGGTCCATGCCGTGTCAGTGCTAGTGTGCGAAAGTGTGCCCATGTCCTGTTGGGCATCTGACGCTCTCCGTCTGTCATCCACCACAGTCGGGCGTCAGCGATCAGGCAGCGACTCGCCAGTAGAACCCGCAGAGGGTTCACGATATGGCAGATGCGAAAGATCGTCTCCATATCATATAACCAAGCTACAATCGAGACTGACTATTTTGTGCCGTCGAAGAGCAGAGGTCGTACTCTGTAGAACGCCTCGGCCGCCTCACGATCGGCGTCGATCAAACCCGGATCCATCTCACGCGTCTAACATAATATAATCTCATACATAAATACTGGCGCGTAAAAATAAATAAACTGAAAACTTAACTTACAATGATGGCGGCGATGGCTGGCAGACTGTGAAATCTTATCGCAGGGAACCGTTCTGATACCAACTCTGTAACGACCCGCCTAGCACAGGCCATTACCCTTGCTTACATACTTACTTATATGGCCAAAACACAACGGAAATTTTTTTTTATACATAATTAAAACGTGCTACTAAAAAGGATGTCTTGAAATAAACATATTTACATAATACTGAGTACTTAATTTTTACAAAACACGTAGCAGCATTACTATCCCATGATTTCACAGTTCGCCTCGCCACGTCTCGCCACCTTGCATCATGCATTGTTGACAGGCTGCTTACCTACAGCATAGACATAACACAGTGAGCTTTCGCTCAGCAAGTACAACTGTCTCGTCCGCGACATACATATATCCATACACATACATTTCTATCTTAACATACATACAACACATAAACATTCATAACTTCATTCATAATTGCATAACTTAACAACGCTTATACATGTATGGTCCAGTTATGCTCATCTTTACTTTCTTTACTTATCTTTCTTTTAGGGCCCTTACCTTGGTGTTTGTACCCGGCACGTAACTATGGAGTGGTTGGGGCGGCCAGCCCAATCCAACTCACACCATAGTCCTACCCGACCTCGGACGGGTGGTACTACACCGGCAAGCTCGCTTGCCTTCTTATCTTTTCTTAACTCAATCTTGAGTCCATTAGTCTCATATGGATTGGTGAACATGCAACGTGATGTCTCACAATCCTAAATCATACTAGCATTCACATGATGCTTAACATTAAAATCATACTTAATCATGCTTTCTATAAATCAACATGTAACATGGCATACTAGCACATATAGCATGGCAATTAACACATTGCATAGCATCACATAGCATACAATTTCATACACCCTTAGCATACATCTATTCTTACTTTGGCAAGCATCAACTAAAGCCTACGCTGTAGGCGGAGTTGTACTTACCTCTTTTGCTATATCCTCGCGGTCATCGTCCTAACTTGGAGTACCGCTACAAGCCCTCTCCTGCTTGAGAAAGGACATGGGTGAGATTCTGTTTCTAGTTGTAGAATGTTGGTGCCCTAACCAACATATCTACTATAACCTAGTTGTATGTCCTCTTCAGATAGCTAACTTGTCCAATTTGGCCTTTCACTGCTGGGGATTAATTTGAACTTGATTAATCCCTTAAGAGGCTACGTTGGATAACCTCTATGCTAGATCTTGATTTACTACTGGGCTTTCTTCTTAATACCTTGGGCTTTAGTATTCTATCATAGCTTATTGGGTCGATCTCCAACCCACTTTTCTTGGCTCATTTCAAATTTGTGGCAGTCCTTAGGGTTATATTGGATAACCCGTAAGGTTGCCTCTTTACTAATTGTTGGGTCAACCAAAGTTGACATTTGATCAACTACTGGTCAACCCTTGTCAATTCTGGGCTTTTGGGCTAAGCTCGCTAGCTCGGGTCCTATTCCCGGCTACGACCCGTAATCGGCTTGACTACCATTTTTATTTTGAAACTTCATTCTTTCATCTCAAAATTTCATTTCTTATCTTAACTATCATAACTTAGCATTTTCTTTAAATCTTTTGCACCTTTAAAAGATTTTACTTAAAAATCCTTAAAACTCTTTATAAAATCCCGATCTTTGAAATAACTCTTTGTAAATGTCATTTGAGGTCGAAAACTGCCTTTGGAACAGTTTTCGTAGTTAAAATAACAGTTTAGAACACTTTACAGTTTTTAGAAAACATTTTGTAAAAGCTAAGGTACAGGAATTTTCGGATTCCCTGCGCACCCTTCGTAAAACACGCACAGTTTAAAAATCCATTGAAAATCTGAAAAACTTGTCTTCACGAAAGTTGTAGCTCTCGAAAAATGCTAAAACTTTTGTGTTTTGCAAAAAATCTAATTCTGCCAGTATTGGTACCAGTTTTCATTTGAAACCGACTGACACTGAAAAATCTGGGTGAAAACTGGGTCTGGAATCAGCCACGGGTTTTGCTAAAAACGGAGGCCGTTGGAGCCTAATTTTGATATTCCGTCCACGATGTCCTCTAGGAAAAATTGTTTTGAGAAACTTTTGTGTTTCAAGTTTTAACCCGTTCAGCCTCTAAAGGCCTCAAAATTTCACTTTTCCAAAACTGGTCAGATTCTAATCCGAATTTGGCAGTTTTGGGGTTTACGTCCTATTTCGGGAATCTAACTCGACCGACCACTTCGGGAGCCTACGATTCAAGCACACAACATTTTCTAACGTCCCTTTAAAACTCATAAGCTGTTCCATACTGTCCATGCAACCCAAAAATTAAAATCATAAACCTAGGGTTGCTTGGTTCTAGTCATTTGCATCATCACATACAAGCATCACAAAATCCAACCCTAAATCTAGCATGCTCTCTTGGCTGCCAAAGGGCAGATTTCGGCCACAACTTGGGGGAACATACAACCCTAGTTTCTAGCATGAAATTCAATCACAAACAAGCATAAATCAAGCAAGATTTTAACCAATCGAACCCTAGATCTAACAAACCAAGCACACACCAAAAATTAGGGCACGAAATTGAAATCAAACTTACGTCCTTACAACCCAATCGAATCCTCAAATTGAACTTCAAATTTAGCTCAAAATAAAGAGGATTAGGGCTCTAGAAAATTACCTTGACCAAAGCTAAAGTTTGGCCACAAATCTTCCTCCTTTGCTCACCAAGACTCACGGCCACCTAGGGGGATGAACACCAAAAATTTTGGTTGGCTCTTGCTTGCTCCTCCAAGCCGAGCACTCCAAGAACAAAAGCCCCAAAAATTTTTCACTTTTCACTCACCCTTTCTCCTTCCTCTCAAGTTCGGCCACTCCTTGGAAAACCCACAAGATCTTACTTAAATTTTCTCTAGTTCTCCCCCTTGCAAACCGAACACCCAAGGATCAACAGCCCTCAATAAATTTTTGGATCTCTCCTCTCCTTCTCTCCCTCTCCTTGCTGCCGAAATTCTAGGGAAGTTTTTCAAGAATTTGGCTGCACTTTTACATTAAAAGGAATAGAGAAATAGGAGGGGTTTTTATAGAAAAAAAAAAGAGGCTTGGAGTGGTTGGTTGCTTGTCCCTTAAAAATGGTTGTTCCTTTGCTTTCTTTCCTATAGCTGCCGACCTTGGTGTGTGGAGGGGGGAGCTCCACATGTGCAAGCTAGAGTTAGTGAAGAAGTGAGGTCATGGTTATGGGCATTAGTCCTTGCTTAGTTAGGCTTTGTTTGGCATTTAGCTCTCCAAAACTCCATTTTTTTTTTCTTTGTGCTACACAGATAATTCTAATATTGTGGTTCACCAAAACACAATATTTTTATATCGTACCGAAGTACAAAATTTATCTGTGTGAATTTTGGATTGAAAAAATATTTTTTCTTAATTTTTTCCGAACCCCTTTTTGCCCTTAAATCTTAACTCGGTGTGCTTGATTTTCTAGGGACCTTTTAAGGCTTATTCTTGCTATCTAATTCACAAAATATCATTCTCGGAACTCTTTCCGTACTGAACCTTGAAAATCTCAAAAGTCAACCCTTTGGCTTTTTGTCGGTCAAACTTTGACTTTTTTGGTCAAAGTTGACTTTCGTAAAATCTCGCACTGTTTCGACCTTTTTGACTTGAAAGGTCTGTTTTCGAGCTTAGAAATCAATTTTGAGTCTTCTCGACCCAATGAAACTCATAAAATCTTTTAAAAAGCCCATAACTGAGCTTTTTCATAAATATTTTCGTAAGGTGAAAATAATCTCCATAAAAGGAAAATGTATATTGAAAATTTTGAATATTACAATTTTTTTCTCAGAAAATTAGGCTGGGTAGCCTATATTTATTATCTAATATAATAGATAGTCCAACTTCTTTTTAATTAGTTAAATGGTCTAATGTTTATAGTTTGTTTAATCAATTTTCATTGTTCCCAAATACCTCCCCTCTCTTTCTCGCTCCTCTTTCTTTCTCCCAACTTTCTTTTTGTCCCTCTGCCCGTTTCTTTCTTGGCCATTGCCAGAGGTGGCTACCTATTGTTTGTTGAGTTCCGTTAAGGTAGCGATGACGAAACTAATGGTGACCTCGATCTATGTGACAACGGAATCTACTACTTGTCATTCGTGGAGTTCCACTAAGGTAGCGAACGTGAAGCTAATGGCAATCTCAAGCTATTTGACAACAGAATCTGTTGCTTGTCGTTTGTGGAGATCTCATCACCACCGATGGGATGCCCAGCGACAAGGATGACGACAAGGTGAGGTTAACGATAGTGACTTCACAAAGTCAGCAGGGGTAGATCGGCGGTGAGAAATAGAGAGGCGGAGGGGAGGGAAGGAGGGAGAAAGTGAGAGAGAATCGAGGATGTGATTGTCAGAAGTGGGGGTTGAGGGAGGAAGAGAGAGTTGGCATTTTTTTTAATATGGGTCAATCATTAATTGACTATCAGTCAATCAATGATTGATTACAAAAATTAGCGAGTAATATTACGGTTAATTAGTGATTGACTGATCATTAATATTTGATTGACCAGGTCAATTAGTAATTCACCAATGGTTAAACAATGATTTGTTTGTTGTCAATTAATGATTGACTACAAAAATTTGTGAATTATATTATCATATTTAGTGATTTACTGATAATCAGTCAATGATTAACAGATAATCAATTAGTGACTGATTGTGGTCAATCAGTGATTAACTAATGGTCAATTAATAATTAATTATAAAATATGATCAATCACTGATTGATCATTTATAAAATTGATTAACCATTCTAAGAAGAAAATGTGTTTTAACTAATTTTTAAAAACGCAAGCAATTTATTAAAAAACTTATTTTAGAAAAAAGACTATTTACTTATAAACTCCTTTTCTCATTTATAACTTTCCAAAATTTTAGGTAAATTACTCATGTGGTTCTTGATTTCTTTAAAAAGGTGTAATTTGGTCCTTCAACCTTTTTTTTATTTTTATTAAAAGGTCCCCAAACTTTTAAAAAGAGTGCAAACAAAGGCAAAACCCTAACAGCCGTCAGAAAATAAACGGTTTTGACCCGCTTAAGCAAAACATGTCTTCAATTGGAGGACATTTTGATAAAAGAGTATGTTTAATTTAACCAAATAATAACTAAAAATAAAAATAAAAATATTAAAAAAAAAAAAAGCTTATTCACACACACCTTTAAAGAAAAGTTGATTAAAAAAATTAAAAAAAAAACTCATGTTCTCTCTGCAATTGTACTTGTCGGAGAACACAAGCGGTTTTACCGGGGCTGCGGCGAGGGGTGAGCTTGTCGATGGTGGCTGGGGATGACCAGATCGGCCTCCGTTGGGACTGTTATCTTCATGAGCCGCTGCAACAGGTTCGCAATGGAGGGATCTCGTGACGGAGGTGGGACTCGCGATGAGGGCCCAGGCTCTTGACAGAGGGGATCTCTTAAAAGGAAGTCCCTGACCCATCGACAACGGCACCAGATGCATCAGCTACATCCTTTGGCTCTTCCTACTTCGTTCGCCTCCGCACACCAGAAGTGTAACGCCCCGACCACCCACGTAGGATCGACCACGCGAATGGGGGTCGCTACATTACTTACTTAACTTAAACTTACCCCATTTCTAGAGTAAATTTTTTTTTTTAAACATACATACATAAAACATAGAACCTTAAACTTTAACTTAAACATAAACACAACTTAAACTTATTTCCATACATAAACTTAACTTATTCATATGTACTCACTCGAGTACCGAGTTTTCACACCTTATTCGAAAGCTATCATACTTATTCCGTGGACCAAACCCGACCTAGTGCGGATCTGTATAACACGAGGCAACTCGCTTGCCATACATACTTAACTTATCCTTATCATACCATTTCTATATCATAACATAACATACATAACATAAACATACATAACATAACTTAATTTTCCAAAACCCGTGGCGGTATCCATCCCACATTTCACAGTCCGCAGCGCCCTCTCCACAGTCTTTCATCGAGTATTGCCGTTAGGTAGCTTACTTACAGCATGAACGTAAGTAATGAGCTAATGCCCAGTAAGTATAATATTCAATCCGCAAAATATTTTTAGTGCAAGAATGCATGAACTAATTATGATTTCTTATGAATCAATTATGGTTTCATATATTAACTTGGTTCTATTCCCTTACATGTCATGCGTGCACGTACTATAGTACATAGCCATGGAGTGGTTGAAGGCGGCCAGTCCAATCCAGCTCAAACCATGAAACAAACCGTTTAACATGGAGCAGTTGAGACAGCCAGTCCAATCCAACTCAAACCATGGACCATACCGTTTAAACCCGCCCTCGTGGCAAGTCAGTACGACACAACAATCTTAACTTGTCTTATCTTATATCTTGAAAACTTATTCTTACTATGTAATTCAATATCAGTGAACATGCTTCATGATGTCACGATATCAAAACATATATCATAACATAACATCATTCGTAACATAAAACATCATAACATAATACATCGTAACATAACATACTGCATCGTATTCATAACATCCCATAACATACTACATCTACTACATCGTTTCATAACATACTATAACATATTACATCGTAACATAACATACTACATCGTATCATAACATACCATAACATACTACATCGTATCATAACATACCATAACATACTACATCGTAACATAACATACCATATTTGTAAATCATGTAAATCAATTCATGATTTCTTAAACAAAAACATGTCATGTAACAAAAACGTTTTGTTCATGCTGTAGGCGGAGTTGTACTTACCTGCCGTCCTACGTTCTTAATTTATCGTCCCAACATGGCACGACAACAGTTCCTACTCCTGTTTCCAAACAGGGTGTAAGATAAGAATCATTTACATTCTATCTTACCATAAATCATAATTATTAAATGTTGGTATCCCAACAACAAGCATGAGTAATCCTAGTCATAAACAGACATAAATAGTATCTCACTAGGTTACTAATCTTACTAAGGCCTTATCACTTATAGAGCAACACCCTACTAGATTACTATTAGAAACCATAGGGTAAGACCTAACCCAATAACTCGGTATCCTAACCGGTTACTATAGATTATCTTTTATAAACACCGTATTTTTAAACAATCATAACTTATAAGTAAAGACAGTTAAAAACTATCAAACTTAAAAAATATATTCTTAAAAACAGTTTCTTAACTTAAATGTTAGTGCATGTGCAAGTATTTCTTGCTTTTACACTATCCTTTGCAAAACCTGTGCATGAACTTCCTATTTTCTGCACAGTTCCGAAAAATCAAGTTTTACTTAAAAATCAAGACATGAACTCTAGATTATAACCTTATTCTGAGGGTGGAACTTATTAAACCAATTATAAGTTCAATCGCCAATTATGGTTGGATTTAATAAAAAATCCGGCAGCATAACGGCTTATTTTTCTTAATACCTAAAATTTAAACCGACAATAAAAACCATTTTATAGAGAGTTTTGGCACACCATAACTGCAAGATGTGCCATTCATAACACATTCATCATAAAAACATACAACATATCTCATTCTAACTCAATTTCACTTAATTAACTTGAACATCAAATATATAACCATCCATATATTTTGATATTCAATTCAAAGCATATAAATAGGCATGCAATCAATTCAATAAATGACTACCGAGATCGTTTGACGACGTTCGGTGAGTAAAACGCTTCCTGCTGGACATTCAAAACTCTTCTTAATTTCGAGCGAGTAAAATTTTAATCGCCATTCTTAACCTTCGAGATTCTATATCACAAATCCGAGGTTGTAAACATGTCCGGAACGTCGAAAATAGGCCGGAAAGGCGATCTTCGAAAATTCGTCGACGGTTGACCGGGTGTTGACCGGCGGCAAAAGGGGCAGAGATGGACACCGCTTCGAAGATCTCGACGAGAGGAACCCATTTCTGGTGTCCACTTCTTCGAGCGGCGTTCGGTTTTCTCTAAAAAGTAAGAAAACAAACTAGAAGACAGCGGCGGACCGGGAAAATTTTCGACGACGATCAGAGTGGTGATGGACTGGGCTTTGTTCCTCTCGACGAGTGGAACTCAACGAAACTAACGGCTCGTAAAATAGAGGTCGAATTACACCGAAATCATGCTTGAAAGCTCATGGTACCGAAACTTTCCTAGCACTTTTCCGGCGAACGGCGGCGAGTGATGCGGCCAAACTCCGGCTATTGGACACTCGGGTGATGGGCTGCAAGGGTCACCGGCGCGTGCGACGGTGGTTGGCTGGAGTCGGGACTTCTCGTCAAGGCCACGGCGTGCGACACCCATGGAGAAAAAGACCGAAAAAGAAGAGAGAAAGAGACGTGGAGAAGAAGAAAATGTTGGCTGAAGTTGGCTTCTGCTTTTTTCCCTTAATTAATCTCTTTTTCTAGCTTCCTTCACAGGTCAACCGGACGTGAGATAGAGAGAGAGAGAGAGAGAGATGTGAAGGAGAATGAAAGAGTTTGGCTGATATTATCCTCCTTTTCCTTTCATTAATCTCTTATCTTTTTTTTTTTTTTTTGACTTTCTTCACAAGCCAACCGGCCATCCAAAGCCATGCAATACATACCCGTTTTTTTTTTTTTTTTCTCTTTTTACTAAACATGGACATGGACTTATATATATATATATATATCTACATATTGTTTCTTTGACTTTTCTTTTCTGACTTTCCTCAAGGCAATCCCCCCCCCTTTTTTTTTGACTCCCTTATACGTGTGGCTGACCAATTCCACACATATTAGTATAGCATATTATGTATATAAATACATTACCCATTTTCTTTTTTTTCTAACTTTCTTTAAATTTCCAATTTAACCCTTTCAAAGAGAAGTAATTTTCCCAGAAATCCATACAAGGTGGCAAGCCAGGGAGGTTTGCTTGGTGGGCAAGTCAAATTCAATGGTCAACTTTGACCAAAATAAAAGTCAAAATTCCTATTTTGCCATTTTTCTCAAAAAGGCCATATATTTGCCAAAGCAACTATTTTTGAATCTCGTAGCTAATTAAACGAGAACTCAAACATATATTGATTTTTAACTCAGATCATGAGTTTCATATCGTCATACATAATTAAATCTTAATTTTCCTTGTCTCCAAGGAAATCATATATCATAAAAATTCAGGTTCTTACAAGAAGTTTGATTTATTGCCCAAGCTGCCAACTTCTTCTCGTCTGAGACAAAGCTCCAAAAAGTTGTTAGGGTTGTTAGGGCTTTGCTCATGGTCTGCAAGAGCGAGGCCAAGAGGTTGAAGAAGACACTTTTTTTTTATTATTTTTATTTTTTGTTTTGACTTTTATTATTATTTTTTTAAATATTCTTGCTTTACGTGAGCCATTTTGGACTTTTTAGAATCAATTAAGATCACATAATGGACATGACAAAAAAACATCTAATTTTGAACGCCTAATAGAAATTATCCCCATTTTGCACATTTTTAATGAGTCTGGGGACCTTTTAAAAAAAAAAAAAAAAATTTAGTTTAGAGATCAATGGGTATCTTCTTAAAAAGTTAAGGAACTATTACTACAATTTACCCAAAAAAATTTTAGACTCCTTTTATTTTTAAAAAATAGTTTTTTTTACACATTCAAATACCATATCATTCTCAAAATAAAATGATTTTCTCATTTCAAATAAGAAAATTTTCATTTCTGAGATATGTATGCAATCCGAAGAGGCCCTGAGCTGCCATCCACTGAAACCAAACGACATACACAAACCCAAATCTATTACAAACTTTATTAAAACTCAGAAGGAAAAAGAGATAAAGTAAATAGTTTAATGTCCTTTTAAAATCTCACTCCAATTAGAGTGGATCTGGTTTAATCTTTTCCAGTTTTTGGACAAGAAAAGGATTACTATTTTAGTTCTTCATAAAGCAGAGCAAAGAAGAAACGGACTTTGGTTCAGTTCGTTCGACATTTTTTTTTTTTTTTTGGGTGACCTTTAACACTGTCAGAATTATGTCAATACTTTTAAAATCTGGGTTTTCTTGAGAAACTAGTAGGTAATCCGTAATTTGATAACTGGGTTTAGGGAAATGATGATCATCCGATATTGTATAGTAATCCCCTAACTGACAAAATGATTCCATTATTATAACCATAATTAAAAAAAATTATCACTCACGATCCCAAACTAACAAAACGGGGGTTTGGAGGAGGCCATGGGGGAACAACTTGTAAGCCAGCGGCGGCGGAAGATGAGAAGGGGAAATTGTGGTTTCATGGTTCTCATGAAACGTTGGCGAAAAACTTTGAGTGTAAACAAAACTTAGCAAGTTTTATGGTTAGTAGGAAGTAGGGGGTTGATTTTGGGGTGTTTGGGACAAAATAGCGAATAGTAGGTCGGGGAGAGGGAGAGAATCCGAGAGGAAGACAGAGAAGTTGCAAGATCCTATGGTGATGACATATTTCAAAATGTGTTCCAGGTATTCATCAGATCACGTACAAGTGAGCATAATTGATGTGCGATATCTTTCCATTTGTTTTCAGGTTATGTGGAAGATGTGCTGACACAATGTGGTCCAGACATTTTAGATATACCAGATGAGATTGGATGGATGCCTCATCACTATGCTGCAAACATGGGAAAGTCTAGAATCATAAAAGAATTTTTACAAGCCAATAGTTCTCTTGTTTACATCCTGGACGGAGAAGGCATGTCTGCACTTCACATTTCGGCAAAGAATGGACACATTGACGTGATTAAAACACTCATCCAAAACTGTCCAGATGTCTGTGAGTTGTCGGACAAGAAAGGAAGGACTGCCCTCCATGTTGCTGTGGAACATAAACAGTTTTCTGTTGTAAAGACTTTGTTGGAGACCAAAGCTTTCACTGATCTTTTGAACGAGCAAGACAAGGACGGAAACGCTGCTCTACATCTAGCTTGTCTCCACGGGCATTATGAAATTATACTAAGTCTCCTCAATGATAGCAGAACGAATAAGCGAATGATCAATAAGGCGGGGATGACCGCTTTTGACATTGTAGATGGATCAAGCAAACTGGATCTTCTTCAAAAGGTATAGTACTGGACACTAAATTTAAAGACTGTTCGATTTAGACTAGTGTACAAAAAACATATTTTTTTCCAATTTATTGAAGAGAGTAGACGGCTAAAAATGAATTGGTCAACTTAAATTTTATATTTGACCAAGATCGCTCTTATTAGGTTCTATAAAATTTGCATAAGAGAAATAAAGAAGTGGAGAGCATTTGTATGTAAGATGCATTTGGCACCATTAATACTAACAATTAGCTCATGGCAAATATGGCAGCTTAGAATCAGATGGAAATGCAAAGGAGAACTCCATCTTCTGAACAGTTTGCAAGGTGCTGCAGCGCCAGGGAATCAGACAAAAAATGACCACCACGAAATAACTCCAATAAATTACGAGTCAAGAATGCCTCAGCCCAATGCTGAGGCACCTGTCGAAAGCAAAGAAACGGAGTTTTAAAAATGCTGCGAAGATTGCGGCAGACTTGAACTTAGTGGTAGCCACGCTCATAGCATCTATTTCATTTACAGCTGCCATGACGATGCCTGGGGGATACAACAGTTCTAACGGCTTGGCAATGTTGAGGAAAAGCGACTCTTTCCAACTGTTTTTTTACATTCAATTCACTTGCTTTTGGTTGCTCGGCAGCCTCAATGTTGATACACTTTTCAGTGGGAATGCGTTCAAGCTTGTCCCGTTCCCCACGTATTAATTCCATTCAAGTGCCATCGATCTTGACTTCCTCATCCATCGCTATGTGCATGTTCGCATTTATCATGGGCACAAACGCGGTGTTATATGAGAAGCAACGTCTGACTAGCTATGGTTTGCCTGGGACTGTTGCTGCACTTGCCTTCTCTGTCTTCGGTCTAATATATCCGGTTTTTCCTACCTTACGCATCTCTTTTCTGAAATACCGGATCAAACAGCTGGCTCCTAACAAAGCCCAAGCGGCTGTTGATAGGGAAGGACCCAGGTACGTGCTCTCAAAGTTTAAACTTTTTTTTTTTTTTTTTTTTTCCAAATGATTCCGTCCTTGTTGAAAATAAATGCCTTTTTATATACGTGTTTACAAATTAACCAGCATTAATAGCCAAGTTTGGTAGGCTGTAAAAAATAAAGGAAATAAACTGGAGTACATATTTTGGAGAGAACGAAAAAGGGAAGGTTGTGTAGTTTGATGTGGATTGACATTTCCTGTGGAATTTTGGTGTTCTAAATGGCGTTTAATCAATTATATTTTTAACACATCATTGAAATAAATTAGATTTCAACATATAAAAAAATCAGTTATAAAACATTTTAAAATTTTTTCAATGACGTGGTATAGAATTATTCGTTAGACACTATTTGGGATAACAAAAATTGAACAGAGGATATAGATCCTAGTTTGATAGAGAAGAGGAATAACGAATGAAACAAAAAAAAATTACAAATCATGGGGCCCAAAATAACATTTGAGAAAACAAAATAGTGTAACAAATAACCATTTTTTACATAAATCACAACTAATCTTTTAATTTACAGTTCTAAAACAAATAACAAAAACAAAACAAAAACTAGAAAAACAGCAAAAGCAAACAAAATAAAAACAAAAATCTAACAAAGATAAATCATTAAGATTTTGTCAAACACATCTTTTACTCTTACATTAGGGTATGAAAGTAAAATAATCTGGCTCAAACATTTTCTTTCTATTTTTTTCTCTCTTATATCGAACAATATATATGAAAGAAAAGCTACTTCCTTTCTTTCCCATTTTCTCACTAATATTGCTTCTCTTCTTTTCTATTTTCCATCTCTTTTACCAAATATAGTATAAGATTTTATGTCTAGTTATTTCTAATTGTTTTTCTTATTTTACCACCACAACACTGGATGCAAAGTTGTATTTTGACAAAGTGCAGGGGCTATATTGCAATTATTCCTCTTCATTACTCCCTTACCTTGCCTGTTGAAAGTTGGTTTGAATTTGATTATTATATATATATATATATGTATATGTAAATATTTTATAGGATTTGAAATATTTGTATTACGGCTGCACTGTGTAGGACGACAAAATCGATCCCCTTGGATAATTACTCCAAAGGGTATCGATAACGATTCACTTAATTAACCATCTGCGTTTAAAATATTTTTGTTCCTGCAAATCATAAGATATGCTTTGATACAAATTTAGTCAAAGTTATATTTAAGACTATGTTGGTCTCTGTGTAATTATCTGCAAGAGGTTTATGTGAATTATTGCCAGTTAGAACCATGAAATGAAACATATACAAAAGTGCTCATTTACACATTAAACATACGACGTATAAATTTGTGATAGATAAGTTCTCTACTAATTCTTGTCACCACCATTTTTATAATTAATAAATATTGCAGCTGATGCAGTTTGGGGTTGGGAAATCTTACGGTTGCTTCTCAGTTGTGAACCAAAATGCTTGCAAATGTGCGCGCTCGCTGCATGTTCTTCTCTCAGTGTGGACGCCTTAATGTTACCAAGAAATTAATCTTTCCTGGGCCATATTTAACTAATTTCGCTTTCCTTCAAGTTGAAATAGTACTACTGCAACATTGTCGTCATGATTCCTACTCATTTACTCTGATTGTTGGTTCGTTTTATCGTCGTGTCATTATATATATATATATATATATATATATATTCGCAGTTGTGATTGTTTAATAACTTTACTTGAAAGACATGCATTGTCGCCGTGGTTGTAAACTTGTTTTGAAATGTAGTCTATCTATGTATGTATGGTTTAGTGTCCTTTACAAGGATTCTAAATTCCTTGTTCACTTGTTTGCTATGTTTTGAGTTCCTTTTTCTCCCATGGACTTTTTGAATAAATTTTGCAATTCCTAGTTATCTATGTACTTACAAATAGAACTCTGATTCTCGCTATTATCAGCAATCTATCTTCAAGTTGAGGAGAATGGATTTAAAGCATAAAACTAAACTGCTCAAGGGGCTAAAGGTTGAGATAAGTTCTAAATTACTAGCATAAAAAATATATATATAATGAAGACCTCTTCCGAGACAAATGTTTAGGGCTTATTTAATAGAGTTTTCTAGAGCTATTTTTAACATCATGAGTTCAAATGTTGTTTTTTGAAGTATTTAGATAGCCTCTTAGAAGATCCAATCTCAAAAAGAACTTCCCATTGAAACCAGAAAATACAGGCATTCGGGAAAAGCTCATTTGATCGATAACTTGTAAGGGTTTAGCCTATATATTTTAATATTTATTTTAACAGTTTTAGTTATTTTGATTTCAGAAGTAATTTTAAAATTTGATTCCAGACACTACTAAAAGTCACTCTTTCAATTCTACTGATTAAAAGCAAAACCTCTGCATGATAATATGGATAAAGAAACAAAAGTCTCCAAACAGCTCTTTTTCTTTCTACATAAAATGTTAGGAAGGCTCACGGGTCCGGCAGCCGTACGGTCCAACGGGACAAGCCATGAACGAGCACGACACAACTCGAAAGGAGGAGTAGTACAACCTGCAGACGATGGCAGAAAGCATTCTCTTCCTCCCCTCCGAGCATCCCTGCAGCCTCATCTTAACGTCCTTCACCTTCACCACCCTGAAACTCAGCCCCTTCGCCACACTCCCCAGCTTTGTCATGATCGCGCTCGCCGAGCACTACGACGTGAACATCGACGCCGCCTTCCTCTTGCTCTCAAGCAGGCTCGACAGGTCGAACCCCAACGACATCGATGACAGACAACGGCAGAGACAATGGCAGAGATGGATGCTCAAGCTCTCTCGCCGTCGATGATGGTTTCCGGAGAAATTGAGAGAGAGAGAGCAAAGAGATCGGTAGCCATTTTTTCGGGGGAGGGGAGGCTGTTGCTCGTGTCCGGCAAAAATGGGATGCCGGACACGAGAGCTCCCGTAAAATGTTAAGAGTTATAAAAAAAAAACCTGGAATTAATGGTGCAGTAAATGAGGCAATACATATAATGGAAATATATTTTTGAGGAATTTGAGGCAACATATTGAAGTGCTTGATCGGGTATGATATATATCGGTTCATGAAGTACAACTCATGTTGAAATGTTCTTGAAACTCTTGCCAGCATTTAATGCACGTACCGTACGGCCAGTTAATCAAGGTTCGCATCCATATAAATTTTGGTAATTAAAACGTTTGGTATGTTCTCAGATTCCATTGGAAAATTTAGTCAGTTGAATGGACCGTTGGTGCTAATGGTAAGGGTTAATTTCATATTGGCGTGTCAGAAAAAATTTATTTCCGACACTCTTTGTATATATAGTACCAACAGATCAGATTTTGAAGGTCTCATATTCTTACACTAGCATATTTTTCTTTAACATAAACTCACATTTTTATATATATGAATTGCTGGTTAATATTATAGTTACTCTTGGTAATTATCATAATTACTTTATGGATTATAACATACATTAACAGAGATAATTCTCATAATTATTATATAAAGACCAGATTTGTTGAAAAAGTATCTTTCTCAAAAATCAAGATGTTTTCTTTCTCTTTTTTGAAAATATGACCAAAGAATATGATTGTCTCAACTTTCAACAGTTAATGGCTATCAATAATGAAGCAAGTTTTTCAAAAACATTAAGAACTCTAAAAGTTTTTAGATAGTAATAGTAAAAGACATGATTTTAGGTTTTTTTGGATGGAAGTTTTCAAACGGTATTTTAACATCTGATCCAAAACTCTCATTCTATATCTCTTCTCTCTCTTTTTCATTTTTAAAAATCTTAAATTTTAAAAGTTCATAAGTTTGTCGTTTTCAAATTCGAGATGAGATGATTCTTATGTCAAAATACGCATAACGATGAGACGAATAAAATAAGATTCATTTTGCATATTTTTTTTCCGAAGTACAGTTTAAATTTTTCACATTATTTTCTATATCACTGAATTTTTTCAAAAGTTCTCACCTCAAACAAACATTTTCAATTTAATCTCTAATATTCCATCTTCAAATATTACTCCAAACGGGCCTTTAATTACTCATAGTTTTAATGAAAATCATGTAATAAAATTGGTTCATGATACAGCTGGAAAGGTCAATCATGAACCTGTTACAATATCAAAATTACAACCACTTTCATTAAACGACTCATCACGTAGTAAATATTCAGTAAAAAACAATCAATACTACAACTTTTATGCTGCCGGTAATAGGGCATGATGGTAATGACTACTAGTAATAATGAAAATTGTTACTTAAAATAGAATGATAACAAACCTAGAATTGCCAATGACAAATTCCTTTGTCTACGATAATCCCTCAATGGTAAATTATTTTGTCCAAATTAATATATATTTTTTCCAGCGTAAATAGAACTTTGCCTTTACAGCGATGGACCGGCGAAGATTTCTTCCAGCTTAGGAAGTTGCTCAATTATGTGAAGTACCAGCGAATCAAGCGTCTGATCAATTTTATTTCCACTATCTACGTATGGTTTAAATAATGTTGCCCTACGTCTCACCGAAAAGAGAGAGAGACAGAGATCCTAATTTTTAATCCTCAAAGTTGCAAACATATAAATGGTACATATATTAAAGCTTGAAGTTTTGAGAATCTATCAGATAATTTCCAGTTAAAAAAAAAAAAAAGGAGTGAAGTAAACATAAGTTTTAAATTTTTTCCCCCTTTAAATTGTAAGCTGAGATTAATTACTTTGTCAACTACGTTATGTTCTTCAGAAGGATTGTATAGTCTGCATTGATCTTTCATATCAATATAGAAATCTGATAACATTGCTTCCAGGAAAAAAACTGATAAAGACGGATTTTAGGAATTAAATATACCAAAAATTACGTATTCAGAAAAGAAACGAAATGGAGATTGAGAAAAAATATATATGTCTATACATATACATATAAATATCATATAACTCTCTTATTTGGTTATGAAATTTCTAACCCCGTTTATGAATAGCTAGATTACAACACAATTGGTAGTTTTAAATTTTTGTTTACGTAATGAAAGAGATGCTTGCATCTATATATATGTGACATATACATATATAATACACACATATATATATATATATATATCTATGGCCAAACCGTGTTAATAAAGAAATCAAGAATTGCCTAGGAAATTAAGGTGTTGAACTATGTCTCATTAACAGTCAAATATCAGAAAAATGATATTCTGTGCAACAATATCATTAATACTTATAAGAAACAGTCTAACATGCATTACTATTCAAATTAAACTATTCTGACTATTTTCTGGAGATTCTGGGAAGATTAACTAGTTCTAATTAATTATCATAAACATTAAAGCTTAAGACAAGATCGATTCTTTTCAAACGTATGTGGTATGTTCGACTAGTCATTTATGAATTAAAAATTATGTACTTATTACACAATCACTAAACTCAACATTCCACATTTCCAACCACCATCATTAATAGCTACAGCATTTTTCCTTACTACCCCTTCATTTGCAATAACGCATCTTTGCCGTCCATCCGCAAGGAACCCTAATCAAACGGCTACAATTCGTCTAATGGACACATACGCTAACCGTTTTAAAGATTATTCCTATGTATATACATATATATGTGTGTGTGTGTGTATAAAAGAGTAGACAGTAATGGATTCTCTGTGCATATAACCGGCACTGCTTGTCTTTAGAGTAGACACATAAAGAAGATCCAGTACACAATGGCCGAACTGGTGTCCTCACTGCTTGCTTTCACCATTTTGGAGACTTTCCCCAATTGCTCCATCTTAGGAAGGAACGGCATGACTGCCATGCATGCCGCTGTTATTCGCGCTCAATCTTTTAAGTTAATTCTCCTCATCTTAATTTCAGTACAAATTATTTATTAGAACTACACATAAGATATATTATCATAGAAGAGAGCTTATCTTTGTCAGGAATTTTGTTGAAAATGATAGGGTAAATTACTCATTTAGTGCTTGAATTATTAAATTTATACACTGTGGTTCGTAATCTTTTTTTTTTTTTTCTTAGTTTGAAAAAATGTTGCGAAAATAGTTATTTTTGATAATTTTTGGACGAAAAACGTTAGTAAACATCACTTTTAAACTAAATTACTAACAGATTTTGTCTAAAAATCATCGAAAAGGACTATTGTAATAATATTTTAATAATTTAGAAGCATTTCAGCTATTTAACAAAAAAAAAAAAAACAGAGAGAGAGTGAGAGAGAGAGAGATTAGAGACCAAACTTGCACAAACTTAAAAATTAGGGACCAACGTAACTATTTACCCGAAAAGAATATTATGCTCACCACTTTTTGTTGCCTGTCAAGAGATTTTAAAACTGTTAATTTTGTTTTTATAAAACTAATTCTTTTGATTGAAAAGATTTTTTTAAATTCGATTAGCAAAAGTAAATTTCCCTAACATAAAATTCTCCATTAACATAAATTTCTGATTCCATCACGGCTTGTCATGACAAAGATTGGAATTATGCTTCTTTGTTTAATAAACGAAGTATTGCAAACGCCCATCCAAGTATTTTAAGTCTGTGACCCTTGAAAGGATTGTTGAGAAAACTTGGCTTTTTCTTGACCCGTCTATAGTTATAGAGTTGCAACTCCATAGCCCGTATACCAGAGGCAGATCTACTGAAACCAAACGCTTGATCCAAACTCAAATCTATTACAATCTTTTTTAAAACTCAAGAAAAAAAAAAGGGAAAATAATTGTATGTCTTTTTAGTTCTTCTCACAACAGAGTAAAGAAGAAACGGATTTTGATTTAGTTTGTTTGACTCTTTTCTTTTTGTTACCTTTAACGCAGTCAAAATTATATGCTAACTTTTAAAATCTGGGTTTCGTTGAGAAACTAGTAGGTATTTGATAACTGGATTTGGAGAATTGATGATGATCATCCAATATATAATCATCTAACTGACAAAATAATTCCATTATTATAAACCATAATTAAAAAAAAAAAAAAACCACTCACAATCCCAAACTCACAAAATGTGAGTTTGGAGGAGAGGGAACGACTTGTAAGGTGGTGGCTGTGGCGGCGGAAAGTGACAGTGCGGCCAGCGTCGGTGGAAGAGAACGAGAAGCCGAAATTGTGGTTTCGTGGTGTCACGCAAAAATTGGTGAAAACCTTTGAGTATGAACAAAACTTCGTAGGTTTTATGGTTAATTAATAGGAAGTAGGGGGTTGATTTTGAGGTGACGAAATAGCAACTAGTAGGTCGGAGAAAGGGAGAGAATAGTAAAATGTCGTCGCTGATAAAGACCTTGTTGAATACAAAAGCTTTCACTGATCTTTTAAACGAGCAAGACAAGGATGGAAACACTGCTCTACATCTAGCTTGTATCCACGGGCATTATGAAATTACATTGTCATGATACCTAGCCTTCTAAACTGATTGTTGGTTCGTATTATCAGCACGTCATTATACATTCGCAGTTGTGATTGTTTAATTAGTTTACTTGGAAAGCATGCATAGGCGCCATGGTTGCAAACTGGTTTTGAAAAAATGTAGTCTATCTATGTATGGTTTAGTGTCCTTTACAAGGATTCTAAATTCCTCGTTCACTTGTTTACGATGTTTTGATTTACTTTTTCTCCCATGGACTTTTCGAATAAATTGTGCATTTCCTAGTTATCTATATTATAACAAATAGAACTCTGATTCACGCTATTCTTAGCAATCTATCTTCAAGTTGAGGAGACTGGATTTAACACATAAAACTAAACTGCTTACGGCGCTAAAGATTGAGATAAGTTCTAAATTACTAGTTTATAAAAAATATATAATGAAGGCCTCTTCTAATAAAAATATTTAGGGCTTATTAAGCATCACGAGTTCAAATGTTGTTTTTGAATTATTTAAATAATCTCTTAGAAGATCTAATCTCAAAAAGAACTTCCCATTGAAACCAGAAAATATGAGCATTTGGGAAAAGCTCATTTGAATGATCTTTAAACCTTGTCAGGTTTAAACTATATATTTTAATATTTATTTTAATAGTTTTAGTTATTTTGATTTCAAAACTAATTTTTGAAATTTGATTCCAGACACTATTAAAAAGTCACTGTTTCAATTCTACTAACTAAAAGCAAAACCTCTACATGATAATATGCACGAAGAAACAAAAAGTCTCCAATCAGCTCTTCAGCCTCTTCTTTCTTTCTACATCAAATGTTAGGAAAGGTCACGGGTCTGGTAGCTGTGCGGGCCGGCGGGACGAGCAATGAATGAGCACGAAACAACCCGTATAGTTATAAAAAAAAACCTGAAATTAATGGTGCAGTAAATGAGGCAATATATAGAATGGAAATATATTTTTGAGGAATTTGAGGCAACATATTGAAGTGCTTGATCGGGTATGATATATATAGGTTCATGAAGTACAACTCATGTCGAAATGTTCTTGAAACTCTTCCCAGCATTTAATGCACGTACCGTACGGCCAATTAATCAAGGTTTGCATCCTTATATATTTTGGTAATTAAAAACATTTGGTAAATTCTCAGATTCCAGTGGAAAATTGAGTCAGTTGAATGGACCGTTGGTGGTAATGGTAAGGGTTAACTTAAATAATGGCATGTGTGAAAAAATTTATTTGCGTTACTTTTCGTATTTACTACCAACACGTCAGATTTTAAAAGTCTCGCATTCTTACATTATCAAATTTGTCCTTCGTAGAAACTCACATTTTTTTTTATTTGAATTATTGGTTAATATTATAATTACTAGTGGTAATTATCATAATTAATTTATAGATTATAACATAAATTAACAAAGATAATTCTCATAATTATTATAAAGACTAGATTTGTTAATAAAGTATTTCTTTTCCTCAAAAAAACCAAAGAAATGTTTTCTGTCTTTCTTGAAAATATGACCAAAGAGTATGATTGTCTCAACTTTCAACAGTTAATAGCTCTCAATAACAAAGTAATTTTTTCAAAAATATTCATAACTCTAAAAGTTTTTAGATAGTAATAGTAAAAGACATGATTTTAGGTTTCGTTTGGACGGAAGTTTCAGACTGTATTTTATTGTTTGATTCAAAACTCTCAATTCTATATCTCAGTTTCTCTCTCTCTTCTCTATTTTCAAAAACGTTAAACTTTACAAGTTCATAAGTTTCTTATTTCAAATCGAAATAAGATGATTTTTATGTCAAAATGCTTACGATGATCAGAAGAATAAAATAAGATCTATTTTATATTTTTTTCTGAACACATTTCAAATTTTTACACTATTTTTATATCACTGAATTGTTTTAAAAGTTCTCCCTCAAAACATACATTTCCAACCCAATCTCTAAAACTTTGTCTTCAAATATTCCCCAAACGGGCCCTTAATTACTCATAGTTTTAATGAGAATCACTTAATAAAATTGATTCATAATACAGCTGGAAAAGTCTGTCATGAAAATTACTCATAGTTACAATATCAAAATTACGACCACTTTCATCAAAAGACTCCTCACGTAGTAAATATTCAGTAAAAAACAATCAATACCTAACACTTTTATGCTGTCGGTAATAGGCATGATGGTAATGACTACTAGTAATAATGAAAATTGTCACTAAAATAGAATGATAACACACCTACAATTGCCAGTGACAAATTACATTGTCTACGTTAATCCCTAATGGTAAATTATTTTGCTCAAATTAATACATTTTTTTTCCAGCGTAAATAGAACTTTGCCTTTACAGCGGTGGATGCCGCAATCAAACAGGCGAAGACTTCTTCCAGCTTAGGAAATTGCTCAATTATGTGAAGTACCAGCGAATCAAGCGTCTGATCAATTTTATTTCCACTATCTACGTATGGTTTAAATAATGTTGCCCAAAGTCTCAGCGAAACCAAAAAAAAAAAAAAAAAGGGGAGATCCTAATTTTTAATCCTCAAAGTTGCAAACATATAAATGGTACATATTTTAAAGCTTGAAGTTTCGAAAATCTATCAGATAATTTCCAGTAAGAAAAAAAAAGGAGTGAAGTAAACATAAGTTTTTTTCTTTTTTCCTTTAAATTGTAAGCTGAGATTAATTACTTTGTCAACTATGTTAAGTTCCTCAGAAGGATCGTATAGTCTGCATTGCTCTTTCATTCAAGGGAAAAAAAAAAACTGATAAAGACGGATTTAAGGAATTAAATATCCCACAATTACGTATTCAGAAAAATTAATGAAATGGAGGTGGAGAAAAAATATATATGTATATACATATCCAAATAAATATCCATATAACTCTCTGATTAGGGTATGAAATTCCTGACCTCGTCTATGAATAGCTAGATCACAACATAATTGATAGTTTTAAATTTTTGTAGACGTAACGATAGAGATGCCTGCATCTATATATATATGTGATATGTGCATATATAATATGCATTTATATATCTGTGTCCAAACCGTGCTAATAAAGAGATCAAGAATTGCCTAGGAAATAAAGGCATTGAACTTTGTCTCGTTGACAGTCAAATATCAGAAAAATGATATTCTGTGTAAAAATATCATAAATACTTATAAGAAACAGTCTAACATACATGCATTACCAGCCAAATTAAACTATTCTAGCTATTGTCTGGTGATTCTGGGAAGAATAACTGGTTATAGTTAATTATTATAAACATTAGAGCCTAGGACATGATTGGTTCTATTCAAAAGTATGCGCTATGTTTGATCAGTCATTTATTAATTAAAAATTATGCACTTATTTTACAATGCTATAATTAATTAGAAGCAAATCTCTGGCATTGTAAACAAACTTATTGAAAGCAAACAGTTTCCAATAATGTATGCATAAGAACAATATTTATATATTAGACTATAAATCAAGAAAGAAACCTAGAACAATATTTTTTTTTCTTTTTAATTAAAGATTTATGTAGTAAAAGAAATCAAAACAGAGAATGAAATAATATCCCAGTTAATTAATTGGCACCCACAGTACTCTTCCCTTGTCCTATTTTAAAGTTTTTTCTATAATTTTCTACATATTTGTCATTCAAGTTTCTAACCTGATTAGTAAAAGGAAAAGATTTGCAAAGCCGGGTTCACTTTTCTACGAGTACAATCATTTTATCAAAATTAGATACCTATAAAGTCATCATCATATTTAGGTTTAATCCAAGGTGAAATAATGATACTATAATATTATAATATAAATTTATGTGATATATGCTTTTTATTCAAGGAAAAGACTTTGTCCATTTCTGCCCTATTTGGATCGAAGCCCCACAAGATGCCGTCTCCATGGAGAATATTGTCATTTCTAGATCCAAGTAGCACTCTCAAGCTTAAGATATTCCTCATGAGTATAATATTGCAAAAATTAATTCAAAAAGACCATTAGGGAAACAAAATAGTTCAAACATATATAGCAAAGAACTGAACCTAAATTAAGTAACCTGACCGAGCCTTACGAGAGAATATGTCAGATTCTAGTATTGTTCCACTTAAAATTCAATTAAATTCCCAAATAAACAGGAGATGAAGGGTGTGAGAACATTATTGATTTGCTTTTTCTCAACATAATAATAATAATAATAACAATAATAATAATAGTGTAAAGTTAAACAATCACAACCACGAGTATATTAAGGATGGCAAAATTACGAACCTGACATCAATTAAAATAAATAGCTAGCTAGGAATCATTACAATGATATTGTAATACTATTTCAAGAACTTGAAGGAAAGGGAAAGGTAAAAATATGGCATAAGAAAGATATCTGATCCGCAATATTAAGGCGTCCACGCTGGAAGCAGAACACACAGCAAGCGCATCTGCAAGCTTGACCAAAAAACTTCCCACCACCGCTGCTATCTTCGTTAGCTGTAACGCTCTGTCCAGCATAGCCTGCAGGATTTTTTTTTTTATATAAATAGTGGTGACGGGAATCAAGAGATAACTTACACATCATGAATTTATACAATGTCTGATTAATGTGTAAATGGTAATGATATAAATGTTTTATTATTGGTTTTAACTAATTGATAATTCACATAATCCTCCTGCGTATTATTGCACAGAGACCAACATAGTCTTGTTAAATCATAATTGTGACTAACTGCTTATCAAAGCATATATGTGTTCTGCAGGAAAAAAGATTTTGGAAGCAGATAGTTAATGAAGTGAAATTGTTATTCCCATTGGAGAGATTATCCAAGGAATGGAGTTTGCCAACATTAATACAAAAAGTTCAAATCCAATAAAAACAATCAACAAATTCAGACTAATTTCAATAGGCAACGTACGGGGGTGATACATAGGGATAATTGCAATACAGCCCTTGTATTTTGTCGAAATACAACTTTCCATCTTGTGTTGAGGTGGTCAAAAAAATTTTTAAAAAAACAAAAAAACAAAACCACACATAAAATCTTATATTATGTTTGGCAAGAAAGATGGAAAATATAGAAGAAGAGAAGCAATATATCGATAGTAGTGAGAAAATGGAAAAGAAATGGTTGAGCTTTTCTTTCATATAGATTGTTTGGCATAAGAGACAGAATGAGAAAGAAAATGTCTAACCTAGAATATTTTACATTTATTCCCTAACATAATGCCAAAAGATGTGTTTGAGGAATCTCTTTGTTGTTTTTTTATTTGTTTGCTTTCATTGTTCTTCTAGTATATGTTTTGCTTTGTTTTTATTATATTTTTAGGATTGTAAATTAGAAGGTGACTTGCGTTTAGGGTATAATATTATACCAAAATTGGTTATTTGGTATCAAATTTTTTTTGTCAAATATTTTCTGCTTTTTTCTTTTCGAACTTAAAAAGGATTAGAAAATAAATGGTCCGTTGATTTATGACCTCTTGTTGTTCTCAACTTCTTCTCCATCAAACAACCCAACCTTCCCGTTTCTTCTCCGAAAGAAGGATGTCTTTCAGGAAGACAGAGAGAGGGATTTAAAAAAAAAAACAAAAACAAAAACAAAAACAAAAACGAAAAAAAAAAATCAAAAACAAAAAAAACAACAACAACGTAAGATATCCACCTGTGCCCAACCAGCTACCATCATGATGGCGAGGATCAACCGTTGAGGATTGCCACAACAAACCCCTCGTAATTTACCAGTGATTCGACCACCCGAAATTGGCAATTTACTCAATTATGTGTGTGTTTGTGAGTGCTTTCTTTCAAAAAAATAAAAATATGTACATTTCATGTTTTTATATTTATATTTTTACTTAATTTGGAAAGACATTTTTCAACAATATAGGATTGTTTTGATAAAAATTACAAATAATTAATTTTATACCTATCCCAATAAAGAAGAAGATGGGAACTCACCTTG
>CM046382.1:16015507-16040507 GCA_025413485.1 Ficus microcarpa | reverse complement strand
GTTTTATTGCCGCGATCCCAAAATCGGAGAGGGTACCTTTGTAAACAACTCCTCCCGCGCCTCTTCCTATCTCTTCCGCGAAACCGCGAGTAGCCTTTTTTAGCTCGGCGAAGCTAAATCTCCTGAATCCAGTCGCTGCAAGAGCTTGAGTTCCGGTGTCTTCACCGGAGCTTTGTTGCGCTCTTACTAGTAAACACCGGACGCAAATTACACAAATGAACTCGAGTATTCCGACACCGCAAGCAAACCAAAGCATGGATTTAACAAACACATTGGCATGGCTTTTCGTGTGAGTGGTGATCGTATTTTGTGAGCAGTGTAACCCGGATTTTTCGTTAGATTTCTCAAAAGAAAGGAGGTGAGTCTTAGGAACCCGCAGGTAGATGTTTCCGACTGAGCTTGGTGCTTGGAATCCATTAAGAAGAATTGTCTTGGGGTAGCAGTTAAAATCGGGTAAATCTTCCCATGCGTAATACGAATATTGGAATCCCACACAGTCACACAACTCTAAGCATAAATCAATGCAAGCTTGTAAGGTGTAGTTTGGGAAGAAGTCGTAATCATACCCGTAGAAGTCGGAGTTGGATATCTTGAGGAAGCTAGACTTGTTTTTGCTGCAGGAGAGAGAAAATTCTGGTTCACATCCATAAGACCAATCAGTAGGATTTCTCATCCTATGTCCAGGAAGGCAAGAACATTCTCTACCAGAATCTGGACTATATCTACAAAAGCTATTAGCTCCGCAAAGGCCATGAATCTTGCAAGGATCCGTGAAGGCTTGCCATGTTACAACCCAATTCTCTCCTCGGTTCTGCCGGCTATACAATCTGAGATTACCATCAGAATCAAGCCTCAAAATTCTCTGAATCTTCAAACCATAATCAGCGGACAAAAAAATAAAATAGTCAGACAAACTGAAATTGCCCAAGGAATCAAGCATGGCGATCCTGCTGTCATTGGACGGGGCCCTTCCAGCTACATAGCTGAGAAGCGAAGGGGACGGCCAGTAAACACTTGAAATCTGATTGTTGTCGTAAATGAGACACGGTATGTTGTCGTTGTTGAAGAAAAGCTTATAGAAGCCGGAGGAAAAATTCGTCTGGCTTCTCGACGAGATAAGCTTTACAAACCTTGTAAGTAGTTGCTGTGGAAGAAGGGTATCCGTAGGCGAATCAAAGCTCTGCCACAAAACGACATCGTCCGAAGTACGTAGAACCATGTTGCCGGTGGCCTCAAGGTGCAACTGCGAAGGCGAGTGTGAGATGGTGGCTGTTTCCCAGACAATACCGATCTGACTAGCGTCGCTTAATACAAGATTACCAGTCTTGAGGAGGGTTAGTTTCGAGCTTCTTCCATTGACGGGCTTGTCGCGATTCGCCATCCAAACTATGGTGCGTCTATGACTACGGATGTGAGATGGCTCGGTGAACCATATTGCAAAGCAATATGCATTTTCGCCGACGGGATGAAAACCGGCCGAGAAAATGTCGTTTGGCGAGGTCAAAACGTCGAGGTTTGGCTTCTTAGCAGAGAGGGATGATCCCGCTGTCAGAGTAAGATGATGACTTTTTGAAGCAGAAAGTAGTGGAGAAGTGATTGCCAGAAAGAGAACAAAAGAGATGAACATTGTGACTACGATTTGGTGAAAACACCATAGAAATTAAAGACCCCTTTTTTTTTGCCAGTGGATTGAAAGACCATAAGTATTTGGCTGTAATGGAGATCAAGATGGAATATAATAAGGAAGATTTTTGAAAAGCAGTTTCCTAGGAAAATAGGCTTGAAGCGTGTACGTTGATAATTCAATATTAAAATTTAATATTAATCGATAAATAATATAAATTTATATATTAAATATAATCTGATAATATATAAATATAAAAATCCAAAATAAATGATATATTTTTAAATAAAAATAAAGCGCTGGATATTTATATAAACTATTTCAAAATTGTTTTTCCTCGTACGATCCCCACGTGTTTCACAAAAATTGTTTTTAATGTCACCGTCGAAAAAGACTTTTCTTTGGTGTGTGTTTTCACAAAAATATCATGGTCACAATAATGATCATCTCTTGTGCGCTCTTTCTCACAGTCAATTCTTCTCCACTACTTTCTGCTTCAAAAACAAATCATTTACTCTTTATCCCTTACTGCTCTCAATCAGTACATTAATCTTTCTTTTATATTTTTATAGTTTTTTTTAAATAGCATAAATCACTAATATCACATAAATTTAATATGTTTTAATTATATTGAAATCTATTAAATAATTCTTTTTTTTATCAGACATAACTCATTTAATTAAGAAATCAACCACAAATATTAGCAAAATAAGAAAAGAGAAAGACAAATTACAAAGAAATCTCTTCACAAAAGATAAAGAACCAATAACCGGGAACAAAAATTTACTGTCTTTATCAAAAAAATTAAAAATTAAGAGAATTATCCTTGAAACTTTAATAACCAGCTTTCTGCCAAAGAAAAGTCTTCCTAGGACCATTCCCTAATAAAGACAAATATTTATGCTTGCTTTGTCCCACAACCAAATCAGTTATCCTAGTCGTCCTCACCGTAAGTCATGTATTGGATTACTTCTTTTCCTCAAATACGTGCGCACACATATAAAATTTTTTTTTTTTTCATAAATTATTGAATGGAAAATAGTTTCTACTTATGTCTGTTCACTTGAAAGTTTGTTTGGTATGTTAGTTTGAGTTGAAATATTTTAGTTGTAATAGTAATTTTTGTTGACTTTTTAGATAAGATAAAAAAAAATTTTAGAAAAAACAAAAAACTTTTTGGAAAAATGACAGAAATTTTAGTTTGAGTTGATAGTTTGAACTACCTTCCCAAACAAGCACTTAAGACTTTTTCTTCTTAAAAGGAAAAAAAAAAATCCCCAAGAACAACTTAATTGACGATTACATATCCTTTTTAGCGTGCTCCTCAAATGCTAATAGAAATTTCATTAAAAATCATATTATTGGGTTTTATTTTTCAACCGGGAGCATGCGAACATCACAACCTCATTGTCTGTACCAACAATTAAAATACACACTTTAAACCGAGTATTGAGCTGACATAAACAAATATTCATATTTACGATCATGTTTAAAAAGATGACGTTATAACACTTGAACTTTTAACTATAACCCTGTCATGATAATCTATTACTAAGTATGTATTTGGTGTTAAGATTTAGATTATATAATTTATATTTGAATTAAATTATGTATTTGACGAGGCATACTAACTAAAATTATAATTAATTTTTTGAAAAATTAACCAACTTTAATATAAAAAATTCATTCATAACCTGTGCACTAAATGCACCCTACAATGTTACTTTAAGAATGAATAAAGAATTATACTGCCATTTGCCAAAAGCGTTGAAGTATATAAGAAAGGTACTAGACATCGCCAAACAATAATGTTCAAATAATTATTATTTTTGTTTAAAAAAATAATTATTGTTTTGCTGTTCCAAAGTTGATGAATTGACACAAGAGGAAGATATAAAAAAAATGTGTGCCTTCCGATTGGGAGGCTTGTTTGTTTCTTGCTTCAACTGTATAGACAGATCTCAAAGAGCTAATACAAGATTGGCACATTCAGGAAAGAATAGCTAACTAACACAACGTCACTTATTAATCAAATTAATTTTTTGTTTTGTCAAAATATTGCGTTTCATCAATGATTGTATTTTCAAAATTTTCATCCACGATCGCATTTATCCATGAAATTTCCAAAATTTTACATGATATTTAAGGGATACTGAAATTATTTTTTTATGGATAAAATTGTTTTTGATAAAATAATATCGAAAATAAAACGAGAAACATCGATAAATATCAAAGAGTCGAAGCATTGAAGTAGATATTGAACATATCAATCAACTGCTGAAATCAATAGAATTCTCAGCTGGTCCTCTTGGCGCAAATTCAAGGCGACAACAAGTTTGGGTTCGGCTGCTTCAAGGATGGTTCCTCATATAGAGTCTCTTAGTATTATTGTTTAATGTCAGATTTTCGTTGATTTTTTTTTCCCCTTTGAGTCTCAAATTCTTTTTCTAATATACTTTCAAGGAGATATATATACGTATTGCTACTGAAAACCGACCTAATCAAGTAGATGATAAAGGATTTATTCTATTGACGAAGAAAAAACAAGGGAGAAAGGAATTCAAAAGATGACAACACGAGGAAGACTTTTCGGATAATCACAGGATATAGGCATACATGCTCGCTCATAAAGGTATGGAAAAAATTCAACAGAAAGCCTAAAATAAAAAAGATCCTTACACATTTAGAGGAGGAAGGATTTTAAATTGAGAAAATCTTTTTCTCTTTGATTCTTTCTAATTGCTTTTGCTTCTTTTTATTTTTGTCCCAGTTAAATATTAAAACCTATTAAATAACTCTTTTTTCATCAGACACAACTTATTGAATTAAGAAATCAATCACAAATATTAGCAAAATAAGAACAGAGAAAGACAATTTATAAAGAAATCTCTTCACAAAAGCAAAGAACCAATAACCGGGAAAAAAAAAATCTACTGTGTTTATAAAAAAAAAAAAAGAACAGAGTTATCCTTGAAACTTTAATATCACATTACAATTTAGTTAATAAGAAGAGAACCAGCTTTCTGCCAAAGAAAACTCTTCCTTGGGTGCGTTGTCCCACAACCCAGTGAATTACCCTAGTCGTCCTCACTGTAAGTAGTTGGCTAAAGGACAGACATGTATTAGACTGCTTCTATCCGTGAAACACACACGTACACATATCCACCGACACAAGAATCAAAAGCCAGCTGTGAGTATGGGTTGGGCTAAAGCTACTGAAGTTTGGGGCTAGAGCTAATCAATCAACGAATTGGACCAATGAGCTCATGTTCTTACCGAATCTTACTTAAAAAAAACACTGTTGTTTTTATTCTTTTTTCTTTTTGGTAATAAATTTTTATTCTTATTTTTGCGTAATTGGTAAATTGCCCCTGAATTATTTTAAAAGCATTACTTTAGTCCTTACTTTTTTCATTTCATAATGACGTCCCAAGATTATTTCCTTTTCTTTTTCATTTCATAAAGAAATCTGTCACAAAAGCAAAGAACCAATAACCGGGGAAAAAAATCTACTGTGCCTATAAAAAAAAAAAAAAAAAAAGAGAGAGAGAGAGAGAATTATCCTTGAAACTTTAATGTCACATTTGCAATTTAGTTAATAAGAATAACGAGCTTTCTGCGAAAGAAAACTCTTCCTCGGAACCTTCCCTTATAAAGACAAATATTGACGTTTGCTTTGCCCACAACCAAGTCAATCACCCTAGTCGTCCCACACACACACACACATTTCCACTAGGGCCGGTAATTTCGGATACGATACGGTGACACGACATGAGAACGACACGTAATAAATAGGTTTGGACCGCACGATTAATAATTAGGTCGAAATTGGGTTGACACGTTTAACACGAAAATAAATGGGTCGGAAATGAGCTGACACGATTAACACGTTTAACACATTTATGTGAGAATTTTTAAATTATTCGTTAAAATTTTCAAATTATTTAGACATGATAAGGTGACACGACACGAGAACGATATATAATAAATGGGTTTGGACCGTATAATTGATAATTAGGTTGAAATTAGATCGACACGTTTAACACAAAAATAAATGGGTCGAAAATAGATTGACACGTTTAACACGAATTATTAGGCCTAATTTTCACCAACAAAAGAATTGAAGACCAACTGTGACTATGACTATGGATTGGGCTAAAGTTACTTCTTCTTCTGCTTTTTATTTTATTTTATTTTATTTTTTTGCTGAAGGATGGGACAAATATTGACGTTTGCTTTGTCCCACAACCAAGTCAATCACCCTAGTCGTCCCACACACACACACACACATTTCCACCGACAAAAGAATTGAAGACCAGCTGTGACTGTGCTATGGATTGGGCTAAAGTTCTTCTTCTTCTTTTTATTTTATTTTATTTTAATTTTTTGCTGAAGGATGGGATAAATATTGACGTTTGCTTTGTCCCACAACCAAGTCAATCACCCTAGTCGTCCCACACACACACACACACACACACATTTCCACCGACAAAAGAATTGAAGACCAGCTGTGACTATGCTATGGATTGGGCTAAAGTTCTTCTTCTTCTTTTTATTTTATTTTATTTTAATTTTTTGCTGAAGGATGGGACAAATATTGACGTTTGCTTTGTCCCACAACCAAGTCAATCACCCTAGTCGTCCCCCCCCCCCCCCCCCACACACACACACACACACACACACACACACACACATTTCCACCGACAAAAGAATTGAATACCAGCTGTGACCATGGGTTGGGCTAAAGTTACTTCTTCTTCTTCTTTTTATTTTATTTTATTTTATTTTAATTTTTTGCTGAAGGATGGGACAAATATTGACGTTTGCTTTGTCCCACAACCGAGTCAATTACCGTAGTCGTAGTATTTGTTTAAAAAAGAAAAAACTTCTTGTCGAAATTATGAAATTTAAATCTTCAATTTGATCGCTTAAAAAAAAAAACCTTGAATCTGAACTTTTTAATTAATTTCTGAAAAATTAAACTCTAAAATAAAAATTTTAAGTATATCCATATGTAAAGGAATATGATTTTTGCCCATCTTTTCCTTTTACCAAAAAATTAGGAACTTGAGTGATAAATGTGTAGAAAATTATACCCGTAGCTAAAAAAATTGCCTAATACATTTTATCAAAATTTTTGGTCACTTGCAAAAAGAAAAAGTTTTCTTTTCTTTATTTTAAGAAAATGCAAAAAGAGTAGTTAATAAGGAAATGAAAGAGGGAAAAGAAACATTTTTAAATAGGATAAGGGAAGATTGTGGGTGCCAACATAAGTGGTATTAATTTCATTCACTCTTTTGATTTCTCTTACTGCATAAAATTTGATTAAAAAAATAAAAAATATTTTACTTTGGCATGTAAGCTTAACTCAAGTTAAACTTACTTTTTTTTTTTTTTTGTATTTTCTGAAAAAGTTTTTTTGTCTTTTCTGAAAAGTCAACAAAAATTACTATTGAAACTTAAAAATCTTAAACTAAACTCATTTACCAAACACCGCCTAAGTTTCTTTCATGGTTTATAGTCTAATATATAAATGTTGTTCTAATGCATACGTTCTTGGAGACTGCTTGCTTTCAATAAGTTTGTTACTTACCAGAGATTTGCTTCTAATTAATTATAACATTGTATCATCAGCATATAATTCGTAATTAACGAAAGACTAGTCAAACATATGGCATACTGTGGAATAGAATCAATCTTTTCTTAATCTCTAATGTTTATATTAACAAATTAGAACTAGTTAATCTTTTCAGAATTTCCAGACAACAAATTTAATAGTTTAATTTGGCTATATATGCGTGTTAGACCGTTTCTTGTAAGTATTAATGATATTTTTGCACAGAATATCATTTTTCTGATATTTCTAGTCAACGAGACAAAGTTCAACCCCATAAATTTCCTAGGCAGTTATTGATCTCTATATTAACACGGTTTGGACACAGATATACATATCATACGTGTATATTATATGTGTGTGTGTATAGGCGCAGACATTTTTTTCGTTACGTCAACAAAAATTTAAAACTACTAATGGACTAAGTGACAATGATCTAGCTATTTATAGACGAGGTCAGGAATTTCATAACCTAATCTGCGAGTTATATATATATTTTTGAAAATGCAAAAAGAGTAGTTATGTAATACCTAGATTTTTCAATATTACTGTTTCATTTCAAAGGAATTAAATGTATGCCATGGAGGTATTTATGTAAAAGCTCGATTAAGAGTTTTTATTAAGTTTTGTGAGTTCTTATAGTTCAATAAGACTTAAAATTAATTGCTTAGATTAGCAAACGACCTTTTGGGTCGAAAGGAATGAAAAAGTACATGATTTCATGTCGGTCAAAGTTTGACCGAAAAAGTTAACATTGACTAAGAAAGTCAAAGGTTGACCAAGAGAAGTCAAAGGTTTGACTTTGCAGTATTATGATGAGCAGTATGGAAAATATACTGGGAAAACCGTCTTTATGGACGGAATAGTATGAATAGGATCTAAAACCACCATAGAAAAATCAAGCATACCAAGTTAGAAATAAAGGGCAAAAGGGCTTTAGAAAATAAGAAAAATTTTATACAGTTCATTTTTACACAGATAAATTTTGGACTGTAGATCAGTGTAAAATACTGTTATTAGTTGATAACAGTATTAGAAATATCTGTGTAGCATAAAAATGGACTGCATATTGAAGAAAGGCCAAACAAGCCTTAATATGGGATGACATCACCCAATCCCATATTTATGACATCATAATTATTTAAATGAGGTAGAAAGAAATATGGAAGGCTCTAGAAAGGGATTGAGTTGGCCGGCCACCTATTGGGGGGAAAATTGCAAATATTTTGTCCTTAGGGGTTAAAATGTAATTTTAGAAAAATGGGTGATGTAAGCAAGGTGATGTCATCAAGATGATGTCATAATGATGTAAGAACTTGCCTTGGAGAGCAAGCTAATGACCGGCCACCTAAGGGGGTGAAAATGCAAAGATTTTATCTTTAGGGGCTAAATTGTAATTTTTGAAAAATAGGTGATGTAAGCATGTTGAGGTAAGCATGATAAGATAAGCATGATGATGTCATCATTTTATTGGAGAGCAAGGGGATAACCGGCCATGTGACACATGGAGGGTGTTTTTGCAAATATTTTTGCTTTAGGGACAAAAATATAATTTTGGGATTAAAAATAAATTAAAAAAAATAATTTATTTTTCAGCTATAAATAGGGCCAAGGGGGAGTCGGTTTTAGCTCAGAAAAATTGAGAAAACTTCCCTAAACCATGCCAAAATGATTTCTCACATTTTTTTTCTCTCTAAACCAGAAACCCCATAGGACCAAAAAGGAAGGGAAAAAAAAAAAGAGAAAGTGAGGAAAATTGGAGCTAGGCTAGTGACCGGATTTTGGGTGAGAAACCCACAAGGGTGGCTGAAATTTTGGAACCCCATTGGAGGGGAGAAACCGGTTATGGTGGCAGTCAAGGGAAAAGGGAAATCTTTGGGATCTAAGCTTGAGAACCAACTTCTAAACTCTAGAGGTAAACCCTTGACCCTAAGCTTTCCCATTAAGTTTCCATTTGAAATTTATATGTATTTCAAGTTGAAAATTTGTAAGAGCATAAGCTCAAGTTATTTCTTGCCCTCGTTTAGTTTTGGTGTGCTGCTTGATTTTGGTTTTAAGGGTGGTTTGATGTTTAGCTTTGTTTATGAGCTTTAATTTTATGCTTATGCTTGGTTGAATGCCAGGGTGCATGCTAGATGGTCGATAAATTGTATGTCCCCTAATTATGTTCAATTATGTTTTAGTATGGTAAGTTAGGTTGCTAGAATGGTATGAGAATGTGTGGTATGGTTTGAATGCAACCTAAAACCATGCAAAACCCTAGGTTAGGGCAAGTTCGGGTTTGGTTTGCATGGACGTGTTTGAGCTGCATGAATGCTATAGTGGGATGTTAGAAAACGCTGCATGTTTACTTTCTAGGCTCCCACATGTTCGGTTTAGTTAGATTACGCGACATAGGACGTAAAACGAAATTAAGATTGAAAACTATCAGTTCGAGTATAAACTGGCCAGTTTTCTGGAAAGTGGAATTTGAGGTATTTAGAAGTCGAATTTGGGAAAACGTAAAACATGAAAGTTATAGGGAAGGGTTTTTCCTACAGGGTAATGTGAACGGTTTTTCAAAATAAGGCTCTAACAGCCTTGGTTTTTATGAAAATCCGAGCTTAACCGTGCCCAAATTTCATACACGGTTAGGTGGATTCAACCAAGAAAATGGACACGTTAGAGTCTAAATTAAATTTTTCGTAAAACATGAAAGTTTTAGGATTTTTCGAGAGCTAGAACTTTTATGAAGACAACTTTTTCAAATTCAAACTGGATTTTTAAACTGACATGGATTTCCAAAAAGGGTGCAGGAAACAGGAAATTCCTACACAGGATTTTCCAAAACAATACAGAAAAAAAACTGTGTTTTTACACCAACATCACTGTTTTGAACGTGAGAATTGTTCCAAAGGCAGTCTCAGCCCTTAATGATTTTTATGAGACTTTATTTTAAGAACCATGGGTTTTTATAAGCTAAGTAAAGGTTTTTGGACTTAATTCACCAATTTTCCAAAGATAAAGGAAAAATGGATTTTTAAGCCAAAATTTAGTAAACACGACGATGACAGATGATAACCGGGATAAATACTCGAGTTATAAGGGGTTGACTTTTGTTGACTAAGTTTGACCCATAAAGGGTTGACTTTTGTTGACTAAATTTGACATGTAGAAGGTTGACTTTTGTTGACCGAACTTTGACCGCTTCAAGAGTTACCCAACATAACCCTATGGATTATAGAATAAGAATATTGAGACCTAGGCCCAAGGTTAGGAAGATAACCTAACCCTATTCCTATGCATAAGGGCCTAGCACCTAAGGTTACTCTATGTAACCTAATAAGTTATGAATTGAATATGTTAGACCTTAAACTCTAAGGTTATTCGTCGTAACCAAGTAAGTATCATGTATAAGTTTAGGGGGGGACATACAACTAAGACTATGCATGTTGGTTAGGTCACCAAAATTTTTCAGTTATGGTTACGAATCCTTACCCTATGTCCATGGAATAACAGGAGATAGCCTGTTATTGTGTCCGAGCTGGGAGCAGCACATTAGTGGACATAGCGAACGAGATAAGTACAACTCCGCCTACAGCATATGCTTTGTTGTGGTGCTTGCCTAAGTATGTTGATGTATGCTATGATGCTTGTTAGGATGTATGCCATGATGTTTGATGTGATGTATGTTAGAATAATGTGATGCCATGATATCTTGATTTTATGATATGTCATGTTCATGAGGTATGCTATGCCAGGATTATGTTATGTCATGTTCATGAGGTATGTTATGCCAAGATTATGTTATGTCATGTTTATGAGATATGCTATGCTAAGTTTATGAGATGTTTAAGAATTAAGTATGTGTGACATCACGAAGCATGTTCACAAACTTTTATAAGAATAATAAGAGCAAGAATGACATGATAAGTAAGATGGCAAGCAAGTTACCTGTGTCGTACCGACTCGCGTTAGGTCGGGTTGGACTATGGTTTGAGTCGGAAATGGACTGGCCACCCCAACCACTCCATAATTACGTGCCTGGTACGTACACTCAAGTAAGGGGTCCATAAGTAAGATAAGTAAGCTAAGTTAAGAAGGAATAAGAAAGCATAATACGAGCATAATCGGTTCATGCATATATTATGCTATGTGATGATATGTTAAGTATGGAATGGTATGTTATGTGATGATATGTTAAGACAAGATATGTTATGGTATGTACGACAAGATATGTTAAGCTATGTGATGTAAGTTATGATCATGTTATAAGTAGTAAGTTATGATTTCGTTATGTTATGTTTAATTGGTGTCGCGGTATAGTTAGTTGTACTTGTTGAGCAAAAGCTCACTGTCTTACGTCTATGCTATAGGTAAGTAACCTACCGGCAATCAGTGATACAAGATGGAAGAGTGTGGTAGGGTGAGCTGTGAAATATGGGAAATAATGCCGCTATGCGTTTTGTATTTTATGTATAGTATTTCAAGTTAAACGTCTTTATTTAAATTTGCTATCTGCTAGTATGCGCTACAAGTATTAAAAAAAAAAAAATTTCCGCTGTTTCCGCTCTAAGTAAGTAAGTAAGACTAAGTATGTATGTATGTACGGTAACGGCCTGTGCTTGGCGGGTCGTTACAAGTTAATAAGGAAATGAAAGGGGAAAAAACATTTTTAAATAGGATAAGGGAAGACTGTGGGTGCCAACAATTAAGTGGGATTAATTTCATTCACTCTTTTGATTTCTCTTACTGCATAAAATTCGATTAAAAAAATAAAAAATCTTTTACAAAGTTTCTTTCATGGTTTATAGTCTAATATATAAATGTTGTTCTAATGCATACGTTCTTGGAGACTGCTTGCTTTCAATAAGTTTGTTACTTACCAGAGATTTGCTTCTAATTAATTATAACATTGTATGATCAGCATATAATTCGTAATTAACGAAAGACTAGTCAAACAAATGGCATACTGTGGAATAGAATCAATCTTTTATTAATCTCTAATTTTTATATTAACAAATTAGAACTAGTTAATCTTCCCAGAATCTCCAGACAACAGATTTAATAGTTTAAGTTGGCTATATATGCGTGTTAGACCGTTTCTTGTAAGTATTAATGATATTTTTGCACAGAATATCATTTTTCTGATATTTCTAGTCAACGAGACAAAGTTCAACCCCATAAATTTCCTAGGCAGTTATTGATCTCTATATTAACACGGTTTGGACATAGATATACATATCATATGTGTATATTATATGTGTGCGTGTATATAGACGCAGACATTTTTTTCGTTACGTCAACAAAAATTTAAAACTACTAATTGACTAAGTGACAATGATCTAGCTATTTATAGATGAGGTCAGAAATTTCATAACCTAATCTACGAGTTATATATATGTTTTTTTTTTTTTCTCAATCTCTATTTCATTTCTTTTTCTGATCAGTAATTATGGTTACGTATATTCAAGTCCTTAGGGCCATCCTTTATCAGTTTTTTTTTCCTCGATAAATCATGAGAGAAGTTATTGGCATGAAAATATGAAACTAGCACATTTCAATTAGATGTTAACACCCAACAAGCAATCTTATGTTTCCTTAAACGGAAAATTAAAATAGAGAAAGCGATCATGAAAAAGTACTCTATGTTCTCCAGAATTAAATTAAAATAATCTACTTCTCAGCAAAACACACGGGAAAATTGATCTTTCTGAGGAACATAACATAATTGACAAAATAATCTCATCTAAGAATTTGAAAATACATACCTTTTATTTTCTTTGATTATTTGAACTTTTTTTCTGCAAGCAATGTTTTCAGGTTACTATATTATTACGAAAGTCCAATGCAGACTATACGATCCTTCTGAGCAACATAACATGATAATTGACCAAGCAACTAATATCAGGTAATTAAGAATTAAAAAAAACTATTTCTGTCCTTTCATTCATTTTTTTCCCCTGGAAATTACTTGATAGATTTCCGAGACTTCAAGCTTTATAATAGGACCCATATGCGTTTACAACTTTAAGGATTAAAAACTCGGATCTTTTTTTTTTTTTTTTTTTTTTCCTTAGCGAGAATTCAAATATGAGATTTTTCATAGTAGATGTGATGTTTGAAAAAATAAATAAATAAATAAATCAGGAGTTCATTAACAAAAAGAAAAAACAAAAGAAAGCCCCACAAAAGCAAATGAAATGAGGAGAAAAGTCTTAAAATAGACAAACACAAAAATTAAAAAAATATAATTGCTAGAAACTTTGACACACCCAACCAAACGACACAATAATCTAAGTTCACACTACATATCCAAATATCTAGGAAAATATATACGCGTTTTAACATTTTAACAATTCATTATTTTTTACATATATTCCAAAGTAATAAAAAGAGAAATTTCTAAAATGTGTACACATAGATTTTTCATATACAAAATTCTTATAAAATGATTGGAAAAAAGGCCAAAAGAAAACGACAAAAGAAAAAGAAAAAAGTTCTTGTAAATTGGTATGTTAACAAGAACCATTGCAACCTATTTAAACACAACTTCTTGCCTCTCTATCACCACACCAACAAATAATAATACCAATCTCCAAAATTTCTGAGCTAAGTGTACAAGCTATAGCAATGGAGGACTTGCGCCACACGGCGTACGCATATTATAAATCCTGTAAGGAACACCTTGACGACCCCGTGAACTTGTTTTTCAAGGAGATGCATCCTGTTGACGGGAAAGTTCGGTTTGAAGAATTCAACAGCTACATGAAGACAGTGGATTATCTGCAATTACAGTACTCAACATTTCCACCCACACAAGAATCAAAAACCAGCTGTGACTATGGGTGGGGCTAGAGCTACTTCTTCTTCTTCTTTTTTCCTGAAGGTTGGGCTAGAGCTACTTAATCAACGAATTGGACCAGTCAGCCCATATTCTTACCGAATCTCATAAAAAACAGTCATTTTTATTCTTATTTTTGGGTAATTGGTAAACTGTCCCTGAAATATTTAAAAAACATTACTTTAGTCCTTACATTTTTAATTTCATAATGAAGTCCCAAGATTCTTTTCTTTTCTTTTCTTTTCTTTTCCCCTTGTCCTACTATTGGTCAGATTGGTGACTAGCTTTAAATTCTTAAGCGAATTCACTACGTGAGTTATACATCACCTAAACTTGAATGGGACTTCTTAATAAACTATCATATAATTTAAAGAATTTTAAAAAAAAAATGAAAACACAATTTAATAAAAAAAAG
The DNA here is from genome assembly GCA_025413485.1 of Ficus microcarpa. Classification (NCBI taxonomy): domain Eukaryota; kingdom Viridiplantae; phylum Streptophyta; class Magnoliopsida; order Rosales; family Moraceae; genus Ficus; species Ficus microcarpa. Next base: position 16,026,031 of record CM046382.1, on the reverse strand, counting down.
TGAAAACTCAATTAAAAAAAAATCGAAAATCCTAGTATTTGTTTAAAAAAACCAAAAACCAAAAATATTGACCTTCTTGTTGAAATTACGAAATATAAATCTTAAATTTGATAGCTTAAAAGAAAAAAACTTGAATATGATCTTTTTAACTAGTTTTTGAAAAGTCAAACTCCAAAATAAAAATTTTAAGTATATCCATATGTAAAGGAATACGATTTTTGCCCATCTTTTCCTTTTACCAATAAGGTTAGAAACTCGAATGATAAATTTGTAGAAAATTATATCCCTAGCTAACAAAATTGCCTATTAAATTATCAAAATATTTGGTCACCTGAAAAAAAAAAAAAAAAAAAAACTAGAAAAAAACCTAGTTTTATTTTTTATTTTTTATTTTTTATTTTCATTTTTTTAGGATTGCAAAAAGAGTAGTTAATATGGAAATGAATGAGGAAAAGAAACATCTTAAAATAGGATAAGGGAAGACGGTGGGTGCCAACAATTAAGTGGAATAATTTCATTCTCTCTTTTGATTTCTCTCACTACATAAATATTTGATTAAAAAAAAAATCTTTTACTAAGTTTCTATCATGGTTTATAGTCTAATATATAAATATTGTTCTTATGCTTACGTTCTTGGAAACTGCTTGCTTTCAATAAGTTTGTTACTTACCAGAGATTTGCTTAGTGTTTATAATAACTAATTAGAACTAGTTAATCTTCCCAAAATCTCCAAAAAACAGATTTAATAGTTTAATTTGGCTATATATACATGTTAGACCGTCTCTTGCAAGTATTAATGAAATTTTTACACCGAATATCATTTTCTTATATTTGAATGTCAACGAGACAAAGTTCAATCCCTTATTTTACTAGACAATTCTTGATCTCTGCACAGTTTGGACACAGCTATACATATTATACGTGTATATTATATGTAAATATATATATAGACGCAGGCATTTTTTTCGTTACGTTTACAAAAATTTAAAACTGCCAATTGAGTCAGTGACAGTGAAGTCTTGTGCCAATCCCAAGTTTTTTTATGGGGGTTAGGGGATTCAAAATATATGTTTTATTTTAGAATTGAATGAAAAACTTTTATTAGGCTATGCCTGCAACTAAAACAATCTAAATTTTTGGTCTCTTCATTATTCTAAATCTAGATATTGAAACTTGTTTTACAATTTTGACACTATTGGATATATTGGTGCAGCCAAGTGCTTCAAATCCAGGAATCTCTTCATCACGGTTAGCTGAAACCAAGCCAAGTGGTTCGAAGGCAATCATGGTTGCGCCAAATCCATAGCGTAACACCGTGAGTTCCCTCTTCTTTGTTATTGGGACAAGTATAAAATTAATTATCTGCAATTTTTATCTAAATAATCCTATATTGTTGAAATATATCTTTCCAAATTAAGTAACAATATAAAAATAAGAACATGAAATATGCATATTTTTATTTTTTGCAAAAAAGCACAGGCAAACACACACATAATTGAGTAAATTGCCGATTTCGTGTGTTGTGCATGGTCGAATCACTGGTAGCTAGATGTTAGAAACTTCTTGGACCTCGTCAATCTAGGGTGAATCGCGTGATGTACGAGGGGTTTGTTGTGGCAATCCTCAACGTTCGATCCTCACCATCATGATGGTAGCTGGTTAGGCATAGGTGGATATCATGCGGGCCTTTTCGGGGTTTTTTTTTTTTTTTTTTCCCCTTCCAGAAACACGTTCTTCTTTCGGAGAAGAAAAGGGAAGGTTGGGCTGTTAGATGGAGAAGAAGTTGAGAACAAAAAAAGGTTCTAAATCAACGGAGCCAATTATTTTCTAATCCTTTTTTTGTTCGAAAAGAAAATAGCAGAAAATATTTGACTAAACAAATTTTATACCAGATAACCAATTTTGGTATAATATTATACCCTAATCGCAAGTCATCTTCTAATTTACAATCCTAAAAATATAATAAAAACAAAGAATAACATATACTAGAAGAACAATGAAAGCAAACAAATAAAAAAAAACAACAAAGAGATTCCTCAAACACATCTTTTAGTATTATATTAGGGTATAAATGTAAAATAATCTAGCTTGGACATTTTCTTTCCCATTCTGTCTCTTATGCCAAGCAATATATATGAAAGAAAAGCTCAACCATTTCTTTTCCATTTTCTCACTACTATTGATATATTGCTTCTCTTCATCTATATTTTCCATCTTTCTTACAAAACATAATATAAGATTTTATTTGTAGTTTTGTTTGTTATTTTTTTTATAAAATTTTTGTGACCACCTCAACACCGGATGGAAAGTTGTATTTCGACAAAATACAAGGGCTATATTGCAATTATCCTTATGTATCACCCCCATACCTTGCCTATTGAAATTAGTTTGAATTTGATGATTGTTTTTATTGGATTTGAACTTTTTGTATTAATGTTGGCAAACTCGATTCCTTGGATAATCTCTCCATGATGGGAATAACAATTCACTTCATTAACTATCTGCTTCCAAAATCATTTTCCCTCCACATCTTATATATGCTTTGATAAGCAGTTAGTCAAAATTATGATTTAATAAGACAATGTTGGTCTCTGTGTAATAATCCGCAGGAGGTTTATGTGAATTATTGATTAGCTAAAACCAATAATAAAACATATATATCAGTACCATTTACACATTAATCAGACATCGTATAAATTCATGATGTGTAAGTTATCTACTGATTCCCGTTACCACCATTTTTATGTATTTAAAAAAAAAAAAAAAAAAGAAATCCTGTAGGTTAAGCCGGACAAAGCGTTACAGCTAATGCAGTTAGCAGTGGCAGTGGGAAATCTTTTGGTCGGTTCCCAGTTTTGCACCATCATGTGAACCAAAATGCTTGCAGATGCGCTTAAGCTTGCTGTGTGTTCTGCTTCCCGTGTTTGGAGGTATTGGATTTTTCATATAATCCTCAAGGTCAAAATGCTTGAAGATCTATTTCTTCCAGTGTTTCGACGCCTTAATATCCCATTTATTTGGGAATTTTATTGAACTATAAGTGGAATAGTACTGGAATCTGATATATTCTCTCATAAGACTCGGTCAGGTTACTTAATTTTTGTTTAGTTCTTTGCTATATATGTTTGAACTATTTTGTTTTCCTAATGGTCTTTTAATTTGAATTAATTTTTGCAATATTACTCATAAGGAATATCTAAAGCTTGAATGTGCTACTTGAACTTAGGAATGACAATATTCTCCACGAAGATGGCATCCCGTGGGCTTTGATCAGAATAGGACAAAAATAGACGGCGGAGTCTATTCCTTAAATAAAAAGCAGAATGGGGATAGAGGAAGCATCCCCGACCCACCACCCCTTGACATATATATCACATAAATTTATTTTATAATATTATCGTATCATTATTTCACCTTGGATTAAACCTAATTATGATGATGAATTTATAGGTATATAATTTTGATAAAATGTTTGTACTCGTAGAAAAGCGAACCCATCTTTGCAAATCTTTTCCTTTTGCCAATCAGGTTATTAGAAACTTGAACGACAAATATGTAGAAAATTTAATCCCTATAAAAATTTCCTATTACATTTCCTAAAAAAAAATTTGGTCGGCCGCAAAAAAAAAAACCAAAAAGAGTGGTTAATAAGGAAATGAAAGGTGGGGAAAAGATTTTAAATTAGGACAAGGGAAGAGTACTGCATGGGTGCCAACTAATTAACTGGGATATTATTTCGTTCTCTCTTTTGATTTCTCTTACTACATAAATCGTAAATTAAAAAAATAAAAGCAATCTTGTTCTAAGTTTCTTTCATGGTTTATAGTCTAATATATAAGAATTTTTCTTATGCATACATTATTGGAAACTGTTTGCTTTCAAAAAGTTTGTTTACGAAACCAGAGATTTGCTTCTAATAAATTATAGCATTGTATGATAAGTACATAATTTTTAATTAATAAAGGACTAGTCGAACATACTGTATACTTTTGAATAGAATCGATCGTGTCTTAAGCTCTAACATTTATAATAATTAATTAGAACTAGTTAATCTTTCTAGAGTCTCTAGACAACAGTCAGAATAGTTTAATTTGACTAGTAATGCATCTTAGACTGTTTCTTGTAAGTATTAATGATATTTTTTCACAGAATATCATTTTTCTGATATTTGACTGTCAACGAGACAAAGTTCAATGCCTTAATTTCCAAGGCAATTCTTGATCTCTATATTAACACGGTTTGGACACAGATACATATGCATATTATATATGTGTATATCACACACACACACACACATATATAGATGCAGGCATCTCTTTCGTTACGTCTACAAAAATTTAAAACTACCAATTGTTGTGATCTAGTTATTCGTAGATGAGGTCAAAAATTTTATAACCTAATCAGAGAGTTATATGGAAATTTATATGTATATGCATATACATATATATTTTTTCTCAATCTCCATTTCATTTCTTTTTCTGAATACGTAATTGTTGGTATATTTAATTCCTTAAATCCGTCTTTATCATTTTTTTTTCCTGGAAGCAATGTTATCAGATTTCTATATTGATATGAAATACCAATACAGACTATACGATCCTTCCGAGGAACATAACATAGTTGACAGAGTGATTAACCTCAGCTTACAATTAAAAAAAAAAAATCTAAACTAAACTAAACTTATATTATGTTTACTTCACTACTTTTTTTTTTTAATGGAAATTATCTGATAGATTTTCGAAACTTCAAGCTTTAAAATATGTACCATTTAGATGTTTGCAACTTTGAGGATTAAAAATTAGGATTTTTTTTTTTTTTTGGTTGCTATTGTTGTTGTTTCGGTGAGACGTAGGGCAACATTATTTAAACTATACATAGATATTGGAAATAAAATTGATCAGACGCGTGATTCGCTAGTACTTCACATGATCGAGCACTTTTCTAAGCTGGAAGAAATCTTCGCCAGTTTGATTGCGGCATCCACCGCTGTAAAGGCAGAGTTCTATGTACGCTGGAAAAAAATAACAATAATTTTTGAAAATGGCGTAAAATCATGTATTTTACTATTACTATCTAAAAACTTTTAGAGTTATGAATGTTTTTGAAAAAATTACTTTATTATTAATAGCCATTAACTGCTGAAAGTTGGGACAATTATACTCTTTGGTCATATTTTCAAAAAAGACAAAGAAAACATTTCTTTGGTTTTTTTTAGGAAAAAAGATACTTTATTAACAAACCTGGTCTTCATATTAATTATGAGAATTATTCCTGATAATTTCTGTTATGATCCATAAAGTAATTGTGATAATTACCACTAGTAATTATAATATTAACCAACAATTCATATATAAAAATGTGAGTTTCTGCTAAAGATAAATTTGATAATGTAAGAATATGAGACTTTCCAAATTTAATGTGGTGGTACTAGATATGAAAAGTATGGGAAATAAATTTTTTCAGACATGCCATTATTGAAATTAACCCTTACCATTACCACCAACGGTCCATTCAACTGACTCAATTCTCCACTGGAATCTGACAATTTACCAAATGTTTTCAATTACCAAAATTTATATGGACGCGAACCCTGTTTAATTGGCCGTACGGTACGTGCATTGTATGCTGGCAAGAGTTTCAAGAACATTTCAACGTGAGTTGTACTTCATGAACCGGTATATATCATACCCGATCAAGCACTTTAATGTAGTGCCTCAAATTCCTCAAAAAAATATTTCCATTCTATATATTGCCTCATTTACTGCACCATCAATTTCAGGTTTTTTATAACTATAACATTTTACGGGAGCTCTTATGTCTGGCACCCTATTTTTGCCGGACACGAGCGGTAGTCTCCCTTCCCCCGAAACAAACGGCTACCGTTCTCCTTGCTCTGTCCATCTCAATTTCGCTGGAAACCATTGTGTATGGCGAGAGAGTTTGAGCTTCCATCTCTACCATTATCTCTGCGGTCGATGTCATTGGGGTTCGACCTGTCGAGCCTGCTCGACCAATTGATTATGGGTCATCAGTTAGTTACTTACACTAATAGGTTACTGACTGATAACCACCGTCACTAGTGTATAACCAGTTGGTTACTGACTGATAACAAACGTCGCCGACGGGATGGTTACCGACCTCCAACCGGTTATTATTTGATTACCGACACATATTCACCTCCGCCAACAACATATACCGTCAAAGCCAACACATTTCCAGAATTTATCACCTCATTTATTAAAAAAATTACAAAAATTCAATACAAACACAGAGCCTACCCATTAAAATTACAGAAATTAATCCAAAGTAATTCACAAAACACAAAAAAAAAAAAAGAAAACAATAATAATAATAATAATAAATATAAAAAAATTTCTCACAGAAATCCACAAAAAAAAAATATCAGAATTAAATTCATCGGATTTACCGGATTTCATAATGGAATTACTAAAAAAATCTGAAAATATCATTGCAATCAGTACCCAACAATCACCACAAGGACAAACAGAAGACACAGACACTAAAATGAGGAAGAAAAAAAAAGAAAACCAAAACCAGAGCGGAGCTAGAAATCTCCTCCGTGCAACCACCGCACCGGAGAAACCGAGGAGATGTCGCCGCGAGGAAAAGCGAGAAAAGCTAGCTCGCGAAGGAGAGAGAACCCATCGCGGAAGAGAGAGAATCTGTCGTGGAGGAGAGATCTCGCGGCGACGAAATCAACGAGGTGATGGAGGCCGGTACAGTGACGAGGGGGCGACGGTGCAGTCCGACACCGAGATCTCGAGGAAATCTAAATCAGTCGCCGGCCATATGAGATTTCCCCGCGAGGATCTTTGAGTGGTTGGCCTAACGATTCACGATCTCGCCATTACCAGAGATAGAGAGTCCTTCGATGAGTCCGGCGATCGAGTTCGGTCCGACAGCAGCGTGAGCGATGTCTCAGAGAGAGAGAGAGAGAGAGAGAGAGAGAGAGATTGGGGGGGAGTGGGACACGGAAGGGTTCGCGCGCGTGCGTGTGTGGACAGAAAGAGAAAGAGAGGGTGATTGGAAAAGAGAGAGAGAAATTTTAAATAATATTTTTAAACTAATTTATAACATCGTTATTATGGTATTTTTTACAAAACTTTTCAAATTGTGACAAAAGTCGGTCTACCTTTCAATTTTGTGGCATAACCCCCTAATTATCCCTAATTTCCTACACCATATCAACATTAATGCTTTGTTTAGTGAAACATCTTAAACTCAAAATTTTCATTTTAATTTTTATTTTTTTCTGAAAAGTCAACAAAAATTATAACAAATTTTTAAGGGGTATTTGGTGAATGAGTTTAGTTTAAGATTTTTAAGTTTCAATAGTAATTTTTCAGAAAAAGATAAAAATTTTTTTCAAAAAAAACAAAAAAATTTTTCACAAAAAGATAAAAATCATTATGAAAAAAGTACAATTTAGTTTAAATTAAACGTTTACCCAAACATGCCCTTAAAAAGTCAACCAACTCAACATGTTTCACTAAATAAACCGCAAGACCTTGAAAAGCATCAACCTATTTCAAAAATTGAAAATTTTCTCTAAAAAGTATATCTTTGAACTTAAAACGTGTCCATATACTAAAACACCACATTACCACACATATACGTTATATTCATAATATCTTAATCATAATATATAGTCCAATAACCAAATCCATAAAAATTTTCCAACAAAGTTCCTGTCTTATTTCTTTTTTTTCGTTTACTAAGAGCATGAGATCTATCAATATTCACTTAAAAATTCTCATTTTAGCCATATATAAGATCCCCAACACTACATCAACATAAAGCCTTGAAAAGCTTTGTCATGCTTTCAAATGTTGAAACTTTGTCTCTAAAAAATTCCTTATTTTGAACTTTTCTTAATACATCCGTACACGTGGCAAAAAATCACTACATACTAATAAAATACATAATCATCAACAAATACCATGATTCCATAGTCCATACAGTAAAATCCATCAACCATTTTAACAAAATTTCTCAAAAATCATAACTTTAAAATATAGGAACAATGTTTCATATCTAGCTTAATAAACTGGCCTTGCGCTACCTTGAATCCTGCACAAACCTCTTTAAATCCTTGAGAATTCTTGTTTAGAACTAGAGAAAAACATTATTTTTGAAACTAACAAATGCCCTAAATTTCTTAATTAAAATCACTAGAAAATCAACAAAAACTCAATAGAATTTTACCTTTTTAAAACACTCTAGAGCTTGCTTGAACTTTAAAACTCTTAAGGTCCTAAGAAGATTTGGTTCATGGAAGCTTTGGGTAGTGATTTTCGAAGAAGATTTTGAGTTACAAGACTTTGGTAGGAAAGGGTTTCTGTAGAAGAAAATGACTGACGGATTTTTTTGTCTTTTTCCTTACTTTCTTCCTTTTCTTTTTCCTGCATGTGGTATTTTAACTCCTCACCCCTTACACACACACACACAGACCCAAACAAACACGCAGCGCAAAGCATAATTATATATATAAATATATATATATATATATATATATATATTTTTTAACTCCTCACCTCTTTCTTTTCTTTTTTTTTTTTGGTTGAAATAATATTTTATTTCTTCGGTCTGTGGAGCATCAGAGACATCATCATTCCTTTATTTTTTTTAATTTTTAATTTTTAATTTTTAATTTTTCACATTCAAGGATGAAAATGTCAATGATAATGTGGATATTTCTACGACATTATTCATATTTTAAAGTCTCAACATAGATAGTAGGGGGAATGATATATCCTTCAAATGTCCATAATATCCAAAAATATCTAAAATATCTGCGAATATCTATGAATATCCAGGATATTTTTGGATATTTTCAAAAAATGTCAAAAAACATAGGGAATTTTTTTTTTCAAAAATTTCAATTTTGTCACACATTTCATTTTTTAAAAATATGAATAAAATGTGACAACATGCTACACAAGATGAAGATCATGGTTATAAGATAGCATGTGAGGGTATTGAGCGATTGTAGCATATAAGAAGATATAGTATGATTCAAAGAGCCAAACTGATGAGGATTCACCTTGAGTTTTGATTTTATTTGCTTAAGAATCGAACAAAGTTCATAATGGTTATAATCCTTCTTATGGTTCTCAAATGGTGTCTAATTTAGAAGTACAAAATCGAGAATGTTTTTTTTTTTTTTTTTTTTTTTTTATATATTGGTATATCATCCACCATAAATTGATATCAAGATGTCATTGTATATTCATTAAGATTACTCATTAAATTGAATAAATCAACAATATCCAATTTATGGGTTAATAGTTGGTAGAGACAAAAAAACATACTTGTGAGACTTAATAATTACTATCAAAACCATTCAAGATACAATATATTGTTTATATTAGATCAGAATTAAGGCCTATCTAATGTTTTCCAACCACTAGAAACTCTTTTTGGATCAAGTACACTCAAAACTTATGTGCACTTTTTAACGTTTGACATTTAATTTTTTGTATCTTATTATATTGTAGTATGTTATTTGTAATGATTAATAAGTACGTAATATTAAATTAAAATTGCAATGAAAGTTTAATTATTATGTTTTACTATTACCTCTTGCAATATAGCTTTCATATTTGATTAACAATATTTTTTTTGTTATAAAATTAGTTCAAATTACGTAATATTGATTGTTTGGATATTTTGTAAAGTTTAAGCAAAAATTATAAGTTTTTATTTAAGTATTAATTTTTTCTCGAGATATCCGTTGGAATCAATATTTCCGTTGACATTATCCTTAAATCAAAATCTCGACAACTCCATCGATATAATTCAACAAGTAGCTGTTAGAATTATATAATTATACACTAAGTTATTTAGTATATAAATATATAGCTAATGGACAGTTGTAATTGCAATTTGGTTAAGATTCTCAATCTGGAAAAAATAACAACAACTACAGCAATAATAATCTCCTGTCAATATTTAAAAGAGCAATGTTACCCAAATTTTCGTCCTCCCTCCGCTTCAGCCACGTGTCCAATTTTGTTTTTTGTTGGGTCTTTTGGGCATTGAATTAGGCCTGGCAATTCGTGTTAAACGTGTTAATCTTGTCAGCCCATTTCCGACCAATTTATTTTCGTGTTAAACGTGTCGACCCAATTTCGACCCAATTATTAATCGTGCGGTCCAAACCCATTTATTACATGTCGTTCTCGTGTCGTGTCACCGTGTCATGTCCGAATAAGTTAGAATTAATTTGAAAATTCTAACATAAATGTGTTAAACGTGTTAATCGTGTCAGCCCATTTCTGACCCATTTATTTTCGTGTTAAACGTGTCGACCCAATTATTAATCGTGCGGTCCAAACCCATTTATTACGTGTCGTTTTCGTGTCGTGTCCAAAATTGTCGGCCTTACATTAAATACTTTGAGGGAGGGAGAGAGAGAAATGTGGAAAGTGACAGCTGAGAGAGAGAGAAGGGCAGCACATGGAAAAGATAAATGATATATTTTTAAATAAAAATAAAAGCGCT
>CM046382.1:15999706-16015407 GCA_025413485.1 Ficus microcarpa | reverse complement strand
GGATATTTATATAAATGATATATGTTTCAAAATTGTTTTTCCTCGTACGATCCCCACGTGCTTCACAAAAATATGTTTTTTAATGTCACCGCCGAAAAAGACTTTTCTCTGGTGTGTCTTTTCACAAAAATATCATGGCCACAATGATCATCTCTGGTGCGCTCTGTCTCACAGTCAATTCTTCTCCACTACTTTGTGTTTCAAAAACCAATCATTTACTCTCATCACAGGATTATCCCTCACTGCTCTCAATCAGTACATTAATCTTTCTTTTATATTTTTATAGTTTTTTTTTAAATAGCATAAATCACTAATATCACAGAAATTTAATATATTTTAATTATATTAAAATCTATTAAATAATTCTTTTTTTATCAGACATAACTCATTAAATTAAGAAATCAACCGTAAATATTAGCAAAATAAGAAAAGAGAGAGACAAATTACAAAGAAATCTCTTCACAAAAGATAAAGAACCAATAACCGGGAACAAAAATTTACTGTCTTTATCAAAAAAAAATTAAAAATTAAGAGAATTATCCTTGAAACTTTAATAACCAGCTTTCTGCCAAAGAAAAGTCTTCCTTGGACCATTCCCTAGTAAAGACAAATATTGATGTTTGCTTTGTCCCACAACCAAATCAGTTATCCTAGCCGTCCTCACCGTAAGTCATGTAGCATATGCATGTATTGGATTACTTCTTTTCCTCAAATACGCACGCGCACACATATATAAATATATATATATTTTTTCATAAATTATTGACCGGAAAATAGTTTCTATTTATGTCTGTTCATTTGAAAGTTTATTTGGTATGTTACTTTGAGTTGAAACATTTTAATTATAATAGTAATTTTTATTGACTTTTTAAATAAGATAAAAAACTTTTTCAGAAAAGATAAAAAACTTTTTGAGAAAAGGACAAAAATTTTAGTTTGAGTTGGTAGTTTGAACTACCTTCCCAAACAAGTACATGGGACTTTTTCTTCCTAAAAAGAAAAAAAAAAATCACCAAGAACAACTTAATTGACGATTACGTATCCTTTTTAGCGTGCTCCTCAAATGCTAATAGAAATTTCATTAAAAATCATATTATTGGATTTTGTCTCTCAATGGGGAGCATGTGAACATCACAACCTCACTGTCTGTACCAACAGTTAAAATACACACTTTAAACTGAGTATTGAGCTGACATAAACAATTGTTCATATTTACGGTTATGTTAAAAAAGATGACGTTATAACACTTGAACTTTTAACCATAACCCTGTCATAATAATCTATTACTAAGTATGTATTTGGTGTTAAGATTTAGATTATATAATTTATATTTGAATTGAATTATGTATTTGATGAGGCATATACTAACAAAAATTATAACTAGTTTTTTTAAAAAATTAACCAACTCCAATATAAAAAATTCATTCATAACCTGTGCACTAAATGTACCCTACAATGTTACTTTAAGAATGAATAAAGAATTATACTGCCATTTGCCAATAAGCTTGGAAGTATATAAGAAAGGTACTAGACATCGCCAAACAATAATGTTCAAATAATTATTATTTTTGTTTAAAAAAATGATTATTATTTTGCTGTTCCAAGTTGATGAATTGACACAAGAGGAAGATATAGAAAAAATGTGTGCCTTCCGATTGGGAGGCTTGTTTGTTTCTTGCTTCAACTGTATAGATTAGTTATTTTGTGAGAAAATAATAATCAGATCTCAAAGAGCTAACACAATATTGGCACATTCAGGAAAGAATAGCTAACTAACACAACGTCACTTATTAATCAAATTAATTTTTTGTTTTATCAAAATATTGTGTTTCATCAATGACTGTATTTTCAAAATTTTCACCAACGATCGCATTTATCCATGAAATTTACAAAATGTTACATGATTTTTAAGGGATATTGAAATTATTTTTTTTATGGATAAAATTGTTTTTGATAAAATAATATCGGAAATAAAACGAGAAACATTGTTTGACTTACAAGGATGGTTCCTCGTATCGAGTCTCTTAGTATTCTTGTTCAATGTCAGATTTCTGTTGATTTTTTTTCCCCTTTGAGTCTCAAATTCTTTTTCTAATATACTTTCAAGGAGATATACATACGAATTGCTACTGAAAACCGACCTAATCAAGTAGATGATAACAAGGAAGAAAGGAATTCAAAAGATGACAACACGAGGAAGACTTTTCGGATAATCAAAGGATATAGGCAGACATGCTTGCTCATAAAGGTATGGAAAAAATTCAACAGAAAGCCTAAAATAAAAAAGATCCTTACACATTTAGAGGAGGAAGGATTTTAAATTGAGAAAATCTTTTTCTCTTTGATTCTTTCTAATTGCTTTTGCTTCTTTTTATTTTTTTTCCACTTAAATATTGAAACCTATTAAATAACACTTTTTTTATCAGGCACAGCTTACTGAATTAAAAAATCAATCACAAATGTTAGCAAAAGAAGAACAGAGAAAGACAAATTATAAAGAAATCTCTTCAAAAAAGCAAAGAACCAATAACCGGGGAAAAAAAAAAATCTACTGTGTTTATCAAAAAAAAAAAAAGAAAAGAAAATTATCCTTGAAACTTCAATATCACAGTACAATTTAGTTAACAAGAAGAGAACCAGCTTTCTGCCAAAGAAAACTCTTCCTTCGAACCATCGCTAATAAAGACAGATATTGACTTGTGCGTTGTCGGTAGTTGGCGAAAGGACAGGCATGAATTAGACTACTTCTTTCCCTAACACACACACACACACACACACACACACATTTCCACCGACACAAGAATCAAAAGCCAGCTGTGACTATGGTTTGGGCTAAAGCTACTGAAGTTCGGGGCTAGAGCTAATCAATCAACGAATTGGACCAATGAGCTCATGTTCTTACCGAATGTTAGGGGGAGTTTCAAACCCTTTTTTGTTTTTTTCTTAAAAAAAATTTTTTTTTTCTAAAAAATTTTTTGTCTGAAAATTCAAAAAAATTTACTATTATAACTAAAATATTTCAACTCAAATCAACCAACAAAACTCACCCTGCTAAAAAAAACACTGTTGTTTTTATTCTTTTTTCTTTTTGGTAATAAATTTTTATTCTTATTTTTGAGTAATTGGTAAATTGTACCTGAATTATTTTAAAAGCATTACTTTAGTCCTTACATTTTTCATTTCATAATGACGTCCCAAGATTATTTTCTTTTCTTTTTCATTTCATAAAGGAATTTCTAACGGAAGCACAGAACCAACAACCGGGGAAAACAATCTACTGTGCCTATTAAAAAAGAGAGAGAGAGAGAGAGAATTATCCTTGAAACTTTAATATCACATTGCAATTTAGTTCACGATAGGAAGACAAATCATAATTATTATGACCACCCGATCATAATAATTATGACTGTTGCTTTAGTTCACAATAGGGAAAGAGGTCATAACTGTTATGACCATTCGAAAATAACATAAAAGTGAGTAATTATTATTATGACCAACAGGTCATAATAAAAATGACCATCTCGAAATAACATAAAACTAAGTAATTATTATTATGACCAACAAGTTATCATAAAAATGATTATCAGGAAATAACTTAAAACTGAGTATTTATTATTATGACCAGAGAGTCATTACAAAAATGACCATTACAAAAATTACAGTATGATCACAACATAAATAAATGGTTAATTTCATTAATAAATAACCAGCCACCGATATTACTTACAATTAAACAAACATCAACGAAAATTCAAATATTTATATAAACCAAAACGCTAAATTTTATAAACGGATGGTTTATGTTACAAAATTAGATAAAAATACTAACTTTATGTATTTTAGGCAAACATTCAGGAGTAATGTTTTTCTCAGTCAATTTCGTGGCTTTCGACATAGGTAGTTTTTTTAGATTTTCCGACGTTCAGAAACTTCCAGTGGTTTCGGACGGTTTCCGAGCTGTTCCGGCCGGTTGCAACTCTTTCTCTCTCTAGATTTCAGTTTTTCTCTCTAAAATATTGTAGAAGCTGGTTTGAAAATTTTTTTACGGCATGCGATTGAGAGTGACTCTTGGACTGGTGGGAGGTGAGGGTAAACCTGACTTTTGACATTCATTAAATGTGGTTGGCCTCATATAAATGATGTGACAGTGCTAAAAATGAAGAAAAAAATGATGTTGTCTTTAATATAATTTATCTTATAAGTGTTAGAAATGAAATTAACCCACATTTAAAAGAGTAATGTTACCCAAATTTTCGTCCTCCCTCACTTAGCCACGTGTCACATTTTTTTTTTTTTGGCGTCTTTTGGGCATTAAGGCTCCGTTTGTTTCGTTGGTTCATTTCAAACTTTTTATCTCAGTTTTTGTCTTTTTCTGAAAAAGTTTTTCGTCTTTTTTGAAAAATCAATAAAAATTACTATTGAAACTTAAAATTTCCAACTCAAACTGGTGAACCAAATGGACCTAAATACTTTGAGAGAGGGAGAGAGAGAAATGTGGAAAGTGACAGCACAGAGAAAGAGAGAGAGAAGGCAGCACATGGGAAAGAGAGAAAGGAAAGTGGGATCTGTGGACCTTATTTTTTCAATAATAACTTATATATTTTTAAAAAAAATACTTTTCATAAAATGTTAAAATATTATCTTTAAAACAAATATAAATAGGATTATTTAATTTTGTAACCTATATTTTGCTTTAAATTAAGGATATCTGGGGTATTTTAAATATAAAATTTAAACGCTGGTCGAGAAAACATATATATTTATGCACTAAACGTAATTTAATCATAAAAAATGTAAAAGTTTAAAATATATTATACATTTCTAAATAAAAATAATATATATAATATAAAAATACAAATAATATACAGTAATAATCATTCTTTTAAAGAGTAATTTAGATAATTTAATATTAAAATTAAATATTAACGATAAATAATATAAATTTATGTATTAAATATAATATGATAATATATAAATATAAAAATCCAAAATAAATGATATATTTTTAAATAAAAATAAAGCGCTGGATATTTATATAAACTATTTCAAAATTGTTTTTCCTCGTACGATCCCCACGTGCTTCACAAAAATAATGTTTTTTAATGTCAACGCCGAAAAAGACTTTTCTTTGGTGTGTGTTTTCACAAAATATCATGGCCACAATGATCATCTCTTGTCCACTCTGTCTCACAGTCAATTCTTCTCCACTACTTTCTGCTTCAAAAGCCAATCATTTACTCTCATTACAATGATTATCCCTCACTGCTCTCAATCAGTACATTAATCTTTCTTTTATATTTTTATAGTTTTTTTTAAATAGCATAAATCACTAATATCACAGAAATTTAATATGTTTTAATTATATTGAAATCTATTAAATAATTCTTTTTCTTTATCGGACATAACTCATTAAATTAAGAAATCAACCGCAAATATTAGCAAAATAAGAAAAGGGAAAGACAAATTACAAAGAAATCTCTTCACAAAAGATAAAGAACCAATAACCGGGAACAAAAATTTACTGTGTTTATCAAAAAAAATTAAAAATTAAGAGAATTATCCTTGAAACTTTAACAACCAGCTTTCTGCCAAAGAAAAGTCTTCCTTGGACCATTCCCTAACAAAGACAAATATTGATGTTTGCTTTGTCCCACAACCAAGTCAGTTATCCTAGTCGTCCTCACCGTAAGTCATGTATATATGCATGTATTGGATTACTTCTTTTCCTCAAATACGCGCGCACACATATTATTTTTTTTTTCATAAATTATTGAACGGAAAATAGTTTCTACTTATGTCTGTTCACTTGAAAGATTATTAGGTATGTTAGTTTGAGTTGAAATATTTTAGTTGTAATAGTAATTTTTGTTGACTGTTTGGATAAGATAAAAAACTTTTTCAAAAAAGATAAAAAACTTTTTGAGAAAAGGACAAAAATTTTAGTTTGAGTTGATAATTTAAACCACCTTCCCAAACAAGCATTTGAGACTTTTTATTCTTAAAAAGAAAAAAAAAATCCCCAAGAACAACTTAATTGACGATTACGTATCCTTTTTAACGTGCTCCTCAAATGCTAATAGAAATTTCATTAAAAATCATATCATTGGGTTTTATCTCTCAACGGGGAGCATGTGAACATCACAACCTCACTGTCTGTACCAATAATTAAAATACACACTTTAAACCGAGTATTGAGCTGACATAAACACATGTTCATATTTACGATCATGTTAAAAAAGATGACGTTATAACACTTGAACTTTTAACCATAATCCTGTCATAATAATCTATTATTAAGTATGTATTTGGTGTTAAGATTTAGATTATATAATTTATATTTGGATTGAATTATGTATTCGATGAGGCATACTAACAAAAATTATAACTAGTTTTTTGAAAAATTAACCAACTCCAATATAAAAAATTCATTCATAACCTTTGGACTAAATGCACCCTACAATGTTACTTTAAGAATGAATAAAGAATTATACTGCCATTTGCCAATAGCGTGGAAGTATATAAGAAAGGTACTAGACATCGCCAAACAATAATGTTCAAATAATTATTATTTTTGTTTAAAAAAATAATTATTGTTTTGCTGTTCCAAGTTGATGAATTGACACAAGAGGAAGATATAGAAAAAATGTGTGCCTTCCGATTGGGAGGCTTGTTTGTTTTTGCTTAACTGTATAGATTAGTTATTTTGTGAGAAAATAATAATCAGATCTCAAAGAGCTAATACAATATTGGCACATTTAGGAAAGAATAGCTAACTAACACAACGTCACTTATTAATCAAATTAATTTTTTGTTTTATCAAAATATTGCGTTTCATCAATGACTGTATTTTCAAAATTTTCACCAACGATTGCGTTTATCCATGAAATTTCCAAAATTTTACATGATTTTTAAATACTGAATTATTTTTTTATAAAATTATTTTTGATAAATAATATCAGAATAAAAGAAAACATTGTTTACTTAAGGATGTTCTCGTATCAAGTCTTTATTTTTTCATTTCAATTTCTTGATTTTTTTTTTTGATCTCAATTCTTTTTTATTACTTTCAAGAATATATACGTATTGCAACTGAAAACCTAATCAAGTAGATGATAAGGATTTATTCTATGACGAAGAAAAACAAGAAAAGAATTCAGAAATGACAACAGGAAACTTTCGATAATCAAGATATCGCAGACATGCTTGCTCATAAAGTATGAAAAATTCAACAGAAAGCCTAAACAAAAAGATCACACATTAGAGAGAAGATTAAATGAAAAATATTTTTCTTTGATTTTCTAATTGCTTTTCTTTTTATTTTTTTCACTTAAATATTGAAACCATTAAATAACTCTTTTTTATCAGCATAATTACTGAATAAGAAATCAACCACAAATGTAAAAAAAAAAGAGAAACAAATTATAAAGAAATCTCTTCAAAAAAGCGAAGAACCAATAACCGGGGGAAAAAAAATATACTGTGTTTATCAAAAAAAAAAAAAAAAAAAAAGAAGAGAATTATCCTTGAAACTTCAATATCACAGTACAATTTAGTTAATAAGAAGAGAACCAACTTTCTGCCAAAGAAAACTCTACCTTGGAACCTTCGCTAATAAAGACAGATATTGACTTGTGCGTTGTCGGTCGTTGGCGAAAGGACAGGCATGAATTTAGACTACTTCTTTCCCTAACACACACACACATATTTCCCCCGACACAAGAATCAAAGGCCAGCTGTGAGTATGGGTTGGGCTAGAGCTAATCAATCAACGAATTGGACCAATAAGCTCATGTTCCTACCCAATCTTTCTAAAAAAAACACGGTTGTTTTTGTTCTTTTTTTTTTTTTTTTTTGGTAATAAATTTCTATTCTTATTTTTCAGTAATTGGTAAATTGCATCTGAATTATTTTAGAAGCATTACTTTAGTCTTTACATTTTTCATTTCATAATGACGTCCCAAGATTATTTTCTTTTCTTTTTCATTTCATAAATAAATCTCTCGCAAAAGCAAAGAACCAATAACCGGGGGAAAAAAAAATCTACTGTGCCTGTCAAATTTAAAAAAAAAAAGAGAGAGAGAGAGAGAGAGAATTATCCTTGAAACTTTAATATCACACTACAATTTGTTAATAAGAATAACGAGCGTTCTGCGAAAGAAAACTCTTCCACAGAACCTTCCCTAATAAAGACAGATATTGACGTTTGCTTTGTCCCACAACAAACACACATTTCCACCGACACAAGAATTGAAGACCAGTTGTGACTATGGGTTGGGCTAAAGTTCTTCCTCTTCTTTTTATTTTATTTTATTTTATTTTTTTGCTGAAGCATGGGACAAATATTAACGTTTGCTTTGTACCACAAACAAGTCAATTACCCTAGTCGTAGTATTTGTTTAAAAAAAAAACCAAAAACCAAAAACATTGAACTTCTTGTTGAAATTATGAAATTTAAATCTTAAATTTGATCGCTTACAAAAAAAAATCTTGAATCTAAATTTTTTAATTAGTTTTTGAAAAGTCAAACTCTAAAATAAAAATTTTAAGTATATCCATATGTAAAGTTATGATTTTTGCCCATCTTTTCCTTTTACCAAAAAGGTTAAAAACTCGAACGATAAATATGTAGAAAATCATATCCGTAGCTAAAAAAATTGCCTATTACATTTTATCAAATTTTTTGGTCACCTGCAAAAAGAAAAAGTTTTTTGTTTTTTGTTTTTAGAAAATGCAAAAAGAGTAGTTAATAAGGAATGAAAGGGGGAAAAGAAACATTTTTAAATAGGATAAGGGAAGACTGTGGGTGCCAACAATTAAGTGGGATTAATTTCATTCACTCTTTTGATTTCTCTTACTGCATAAAATTCGATTTAAAAAATAAAAAATCTTTTACAAAGTTTCTTTCATGGTTTATAGTCTAATATATAAATGTTGTTCTAATGCATACGTTCTTGGAGACTGCTTGCTTTCAATAAGTTTGTTACTTACCAGAGATTTACTTCTAATTAATTATAACATTGTATGATCAACATATAATTCGTAATTAATGAAAGACTAGTCAATCATATGGCATACTGTGGAATAGAATCAATCTTTTCTTAATCTCTAATGTTTATATTAACAAATTAGAACTAGTTAATCTTCCAGAATCTCCTAAATAACAGATTAATAGTTTAATTTGGCTATATACGCGTGTTAACCGTTTCTTGTAAGTATTAATGTTATTTTTGCACAGAATATCATTTTTCTGATATTTGTAGTCAACGAGACAAAGTTCAACCACATAATTTCCTAGGCAATTCTTGATCTCTATATTAACACGGTTTGGACATAGACATACATATCATACGTGTATATTATATATGTGTATATATATAGACACAGACATTTTTTTCGTTACATCACAAAAATTTAAGACTACTAATTGACTAAGTGACAATGATCTAACTATTTATAGACGAGGTCAGAAATTTCATAACCTAATCAGCGAATTATATATATGTATTTTTTTTCTCAATCTCTATTTCATTTCTTTTTCTGATAAGTAATTATCGGTACGTATATTTAAGTCCTTAGATCTGTCCTTTATCAGTTTTTTTTTTTCTCGATAAATCATGACAGAAGTTTTGGCATGAAAATATGAAACTAGCACATTTCAATTAGATGTTAACACCCAACAAGCAATCTTATGTTTTCTTAAACGGAAAATTAAAAGAGAGAAAGCAATCATGAAAAAGTACCCTATATTCTCCAAATTAAATTAAAATAATCTACTTCTCAGCAAAACACACGGGGGAAAATTGATCTTTCTAAGGAACATAACATAGTTGACAAAATAATCTCATATGAGAATTTGAAAATATATACCTTTTATTTTCTTTAATTATTTGAACTTTTTTCCTGGAAGCAATGTTTTCAGGTTACTATATTACTACGAAAGTCCAATACGGACTATACGATCCTTGAGCAACATAGCATGATAATTGACCAAGTAACTAATCTCCGATAATTAAGAATTAAAAAAATATTTCTGTTCTTTCATTCATTTTTTCCCCAGGAAATTACCTGATAGATTTCCGAAACTTCAAGCTTTATAATAGGCCCCATATATGTTTACAAGTCTAAGGATTAAAAATTCCGAAGAAGATTTTGAGTTACAAGACTGGGGCAGGAAACGGTTTTTGTTGAAGAAAATGACTGATGGATTTTTTTCCCCCAACCTATCTTTCTTTTCGTTTTCCTGCATACGGTATTTTAACTCCTCAACCCTTGTATATATATACAAACACACAGCGCAAAGCATAATTATATATATATATATATATATTTTAACTCCTCACGTCTTTCTTTTTTTTTTTTTTTTGGTTGAAATAATATTTTTTTTCTTCCGTCTGTGGAGCATCTGGACATCATCGTTCCTTTATTTTTTTATTTTAATTTTTAATTTTTCACATTCAAGGATGAAAATGACAACGATAGTGTCGCTTCAACCACGTGCCACTTTTTTTTTTTTTTTTTTTTTGTGTTTTTTGGGCATTAAATACTTAGAGAGAGGGAGAGAGACAAATGTGGAGTGGTACAAGTGAGAGCAGAGAGAGTGAGAGAGAGGGCAGCACATGGGAAAGAGAGAAAGGGTTGTGGGTTTGTGTACCTTAATTTTTTTAATAGTAACTTATATTTAAAAAAAAATACTTTTCATAAAATGTTTAAATATTATCTTAAAAATAAATATAAATAGGATTTTTTAATTTTTTAACCTATATTTTGCTTCAAATTAAAAGATATTTGAGATATTTTAAATATAAAATTTAAACATCGATCAAGAAAATATATAAAGGTCAAGTCAAGTCAATTTGGGAGGGGGGCGCGGGGTCCGCACACTATTGGATTTGCTTGCACAGTTGCTGATTTTTGTATAGGATTGGCTTTGCCATGAATTGCACGGTGTGTGAGATTGCAAATCAGGGAGTAGGGTGTGCCAGTAAGATTTATTTTTCGGAAAATTTTTTTTACTTTTTTAAAAAATTAATAAAAATTATTATTAAAATTTAAAAATTTTAAACTCAACTCATTTATAAATATCGTGTTTAAAATATCCGTTGTCTTGATTAAAGTATGGTTTGAATAGTCTGCTTGGTTGGAAGTATGAATAAAACAAAATAAAATAAAGTCATTTATTGCTCTAAAAAAGATGACTGTGACAGGCCGTAAAGACGGATACAGCTAACGAAGACTTTTCTTAAGATCGAAACTTTGCAAACATTCATTAAACAGCACCACCCTTTTACTCATTCGTGGCGTCAACTATGAGAGCTCTAAGGGCATGTTTATTTTGTATCAAAGAGAAGTGATCAGTCATTTATTTTCTCATTTAATCATATATCTACTTATAAAATAAGAAATATGAATTTAGTGGATCCTATACAATATAAGAAATGAAGAAGTTGAATGTCAATCTTACATTTCCTAGTATCGATTTCTTATTAAAAGGAATAAATATCAAATTTACTTACATATCCTTAAAAATTTTCATGTAATAATATTTTTTTAATACGTAAAAGGATATTTTAGTTATTATGTTGATAAGATTGACATTACTAATGTACAAAGGGATATATTTATATGCGCGTGTCATGTGTGCATGTATACGTAACCTGAATCTCCTAAAAAACTAAGCCAATTTTCGATTTTTTCTTTAAATGTCAAAAAATTGGAAATAAAGAAGGAATATTTGAACCAATTAGCAACCCTAGAAACCATCATGTTCAACAGCAACATAGTGTAGTCGTTCTAGGAGAGAGAGAGAGAGAGAGAGAGAGAGAGAGAGACGTCGGTGAGGGGAAGAAAGAAAAATAAGGAAAGAGAAAGGTAGTTCAAGGAGAGAGAAACGAAAGAGAAAAAAGTAAAAACAATAGAGAACAAAACATCACATGCCATTTAAACTAAAACTATTATTTATTTCTAAGTTTAAAGTAAATATGCTATTTACTTCCACGCGTTGAAAAAAAAAAAAAAAAAAATTCGGTCAATGTTTTTCCAACTTAGACACGCAATTGCTTGTTGCCCCTATTATAAATAGGAACATTGTATGCATGTGTTTGAGATATCACAACACATTTCAGAAAATATTCTGAAATCTCCACTACACATTCTTCTTCCATTTTTTGTTCCCATTCTTTCAAATATATATATATATATATATATATATATAGTCATGGCAAGATTTTCCTTTTGGCTAGCATGTTCTTTAGCTCTTTTAGCTTCCTCAATGTCCTCGGCTGCAACAGTGGAACACAAATTCACTGTAATTATTTGCTCAAGTTTTTACATATATATTTATATATATAGTTTGTAAGATTACTGCATATTTTATTTCCATATATACCTTTTTTTTTTCCATTGCTTACTAAGTACTCAAAAAATAAAATTGAAATATAGCATAAATTGATGTCAGTTTTCTTCTCTCATCACGAGTTTGGCATCCTAACTCAAACTCATGGATTTAAACTTAATTTTTGTCTTTTTTAAAAAATTTTTTGTCTTTTCTGAAAAAATCAACAAAAATTACTATTGAAACTTAAAATCTTAACTCAAACTCATACACCAAACACCCCTTATTCTAAAAAACTGCAGGTAGCAAATTTGACACTGAACAAACTATGCAGTCAGCAAGTTATGACAGCAGTAAATGGAGGATTGCCTGGACCAACAATAAGCATTAAAGAAGGTGACACTCTTGTCGTCCATGTCTTTAACAAGTCGCCAAACAACATTACTATTCACTGGTATGAATTATCAAATCAACCATATTGTGTTTTGTGTATATATATATATATTATATAATAAATGATAGAGATATGAATCAATAGATGCATCATAATATGTCGATTATTATGTTACATGTTACTGTAGAATATACTTGACCTTCCGTGTTCCTTTTTTTTTTATTTTTTATTTTTATTATTTAATAACAAAGCGTGGCCGGCATTTTTTTTTTAACGAAATTAATTGTGATTTTCATCGTTGACAAAGTCAAAAAAAAAAAAAAAAGAACTTCCAATAAACTAACAAAAATAATTATGCCAGTTATAGTTATGTTTTCAATTTTTTATATAGCCAACCTAACAAGAGTAATTAAATGATATTATCACGTGTTTCTTCGATTTGATTTCAAAATTTTTAGTATAATAATGAGATATTTCATGATGGGGGTAAATTTTTCAATGCAGGCATGGGATATTCCAACTTCAAACTCCATGGGCAGATGGGTCTGCATTCGTGACTCAATGTCCCATACGTCCTGGACAAAGTTATACCTACAGATTTAATGTCACCGGACAAGAGGGAACCCTCTGGTGGCATGCCCATATTGGGTTTCTCCGAGCAACCGTCTACGGTGCACTTATCATCCGACCTAAACTCGGCCGATCGGCATACCCTTTTGCTAAACCCCACAAGGAAATACCCATCTTACTAGGTATGTTGGAGCAAATAATTCGATTTTCAGTTTCTTTTTGTTTTTTTGTTTTGTTTTGTTTTGTTTTTTTTTTTAATTTGGTTTGTCATTGTTGTTGGATTCTGATTTAATCTCTCTCTCTTTTTCTTTTTCTTTCTCTGTTTGGCTGTGTCTTTTGTTTCCCCTCCACCCCCCCCCCCTTTCTCTGAATTGTATTTGCATTTTTTTTCCTGAACATTTGTATATTTTATCTTTTATTTTAATAATTTAAGGTGGAGGACTTGGCGTGGGATGAGATTGGGAGTGTGTGTCAACTGTCAAAATTTGTTGGGATATGCTAGTTTTCTCTTATAATTAATAATCTGCTCTCGTCATTTTTGCATATATACGTGTGTATATATATATATATGGGGAAGAAAAATAATATAATCACTTAAAATAGTTATAAAACAACATTAAAAAATGTAACTTTGTGCATGTATGATTGAACTGCAGGAGAGTGGTGGAATTCTAGTGTGGTGGACCTTGAGAATGAGGCATTGGCCTTAGGCTCACCTCTAAAAATTTCTGATGCTTACACTATCAATGGAAAACTCGGTGATTTCTATTCCTGCTCTCAATCTGGTACGCACAAACACAATTAAACAAATATATTTAATTATAAGAAGCCCAATTTATGATACATGAATACAAGTATGCTATAATATATAAATATATATATATATATATCACATAAAACTAAAAATAAATTTGTTATTAGATATGTACGAGATCGAGGTGAAGAAGAACAAGACGTACTTGTTAAGGATAATCAACGCTGCACTCATTAATCAACTGTTCTTCAAGCTAGCGAATCATACGTTTACAGTGGTTGCCATCGACGCCACATACACGAATCCGTACGTAACTGACGTTTTGGTCATCGACCCAGGCCAAACCGTTGATGTGCTCGTCAAAACCGACCAGGCGGTTGGGTCGTACTACATGGCGGCTCATCCGTACATCAGCATTCCTCAGTTTGTGGACTTTGCGTTTGACAACACAACCACTAGGGCCATATTCTCCTACAAGGGTGCCAATAGCTCACAAACACCCGTGATTCCAACCCTACCTGATTTCCATGACACCACAACGGTTACCAACTTCCAAACCAACTTAACGGGGCTCGTCAGTGGACCCCACTGGGTCCCTGTCCCAGTCGACGTCGACGAACATATGTTTGTGACTGTTGGAGTCAATATCGAGAAGTGTCCAGAGAACGCCACGTGTCAAGGCCCTCTGGATCAACGGTTCTCTGCTAGCATGAATAATGAATCATTCGTATTCCCCCAAAATGCGTCTATGTTGGAGGCATTCCATTATGGAAATCGGACCGGAGTTTACACCACCGATTTCCCTGACAATCATCCGTTGACATTTGACTACACGAACATGTCCTTTAGCGTCTACAAGCCGCTGATGTACGCGCCAAAATCGACAAAGGTGAAGCAGCTCAAGTTCAATGCGACGGTGGAGGTGATATGGCAGAACACGGCGTCCTTATCAGTGTCAAGCCATCCGATTCACCTTCATGGTTTCAATTTTCACGTGTTGGCTCAAGGCTTTGGTAAGTACAACGCCACCACCGACAGTACGAAATTCAATCTCGTTAATCCTCCGATACGTAATACCATTGCTGTTCCACCTGGAGGATGGAACGTAATAAGATTTCAAGCTAATAATCCAGGTTCGTAAAAACATTCCTTTCAGATCGAGTTTGTCATTTTTTTTAATTAATTAATTTTTTTGATGGCTCATATATCGGTTGTCTTTTCTCTTCATTACAAAAAAATAAAAATAAAAATAAATAAATAAATAATCGTTGGTTCTGAATCCAAAAACATAAGATTTTGAATTCCTTGCTTATAACCCCAACATGATCATCCAATAGTCATAATTCTGCATGTCTTTAACAATATATTTTACTAATAATTTTTCATGTCATCTGAAAATTAGGGATATGGTTGGTACATTGTCATCTGGATGACCACATGACCGTGGGGATGAGCATGGCGTTTGAGGTTGAGAGTGGACCCACTCCATCAACTACTTTGCCACGTCCACCGTCTGATCTACCCAAGTGTTAAATAACTAGCTAGATATGGATTTCCTCTCATCGAAGAAAAGTCAATAATTGGTCACTCACATGCGTGCATACCTTTTTTTTTTTTTTTTTTTTTTGAATGAGAAAAATAGCATATTTAGC